>QVNV01007500.1:0-10000 GCA_014825455.1 Pseudomyrmex pallidus | reverse complement strand
TTGTAGGATAAAACCTTTGAAAACTTTAAAGACTACAATTTTTTAATAATTATTTATTTTTAACTTCTTTTTATTTAACAAGATTTTATATTATTTTCTTTGAAAAAGTAAAACGAAACATAAATTACACAGGCGAAGAATATTTGGCATGCTCTGAAGTCAATAATTTTGAATACTCAACACATGCACAAGTAGTTACAATGCAGAAGACTCAATAAACGTGATTACCGATCAATATAACTGCTCAGAGAGTTGCAGAAGTCTTTAATATAATTTTATCCACTTACGAAGTATAATTTAGCCATTATTGTTCCATACATATATTCATGCAAAAGATATTCTAACATACCGTCAGAGTAAGAGCTCGCATGTTGAAAAAAAATGGTATGATGCTGAGTAAATTTCCAACAAGGGAAATATTTCTTAGGTTTCTCAGCCGTATCACTTCATCCGGTAAGTCTTTGATGCCATTACGGTCAAGGATAAGCTCTTTCAGACTGCAAGATAATAATAATAATAATAATATAATTTTAGTTTAATAGATAATTATATCGCGACTAAATTAACAAAATATGACACGAGGAATTATTTTAAAAATACAAATTATCAAAACAAATTATAAGAATGTGTAAAGTTGCAGCAGATATAATCATAAAATAATATAATAATATTTTAAATACTTTAAGTTTAAGGTTTTAACAATAAAGTTTATTTAAGTTTTTATTTAATTGTGTCTCAAAATAAAAAAACCTGGTTTAAAGTTTTAAACTGTCTTTTACATTTTCAAAAACAAAAATCAATAAAAGAAAAAGATGTTACAGTTCAAAACGGAATTCATTCACAAGTTGTAGTTCTTCAATATAATGCGCGCAATTTTTAACGATTATTGCGAATTGTAGTATCTCGATGCCTCGGACACGCGAGTCGGTGAACCTAAACGAGCGAGCCGCCCACAGGATGTGTACTTGAGTAGAAAGTTTCGAATTATAGTGAAAACCTTCGTTGCAGTAAGCATCTGTGTCATCGACAGACTTTCGATTTTTGCCATCAAAGCAATAGCGATTCCATCATTGAACATCTTTAAATCTAACGACTTGTTTTGTTGTTAAAAACGATGACATATTTTTTTTTTAAATTCATTAACTCATTTAATGTGTGTGTGCAAAAATCGACATATCAAAAATCACATTGTAAGAATATAGTGCAAAAAAGATTCTAAATGCTGTTACAGCTGTTAGTTATTACTTGCTTCAAGAAACTACTTGTGTTGCCTCACTCTGCTGCGCTTCTTTATTTCTCACCTCTTTTGCTATTTCTTATTCTTTGCTTGCTGCACACACGCACACACACACGCTTGTTCGAGAACACAAGCGTAGTGTTTTATATCCGACTTTAGTTTCTTCACACACAGTGCGCTCGTACGATTATTATCATCGAGATATCGCTCAGAGAACACTTGTGCGCGTTTTATGTATATTCCACAGAGATTTCATTTTTGCGGATTGATTCTCATCCTTTTTTGTAAGTTTGTATTAATTATTCTAAATCTCATGTTTCTTGTTATAATTTCTTGCACACGCGTGACACAATCTAAACAGTTTTCACAGTAAACGCACGTTAAAACTTTTCTCGCGAGTACTTATAATAACGCAATTAATGTTATTCCGTTTGTTAATATTAATTGCAAAACGCGACACACAATAACGATCTTCGTGCGATCTTTGATTACATTTGTGTCGCGCACTCTTTCCGAATGTTTCAAAGTCTCGAATTCCGCCAGACTCACATCGTATAATCATCTATTGTATTCTTGTTATAGGACAACATTGCCACAAGACGAATCTTCCGAATCGCGAATCATAGATTTTACACGAAAAACTAACAAACTGTGAACAGTAGGTAGTACATCGTGTGATTATTTTTTGCGCACTCCGAAATTTGTATGTGACACGACGTTTAAGCACTTCGCGTAATCTCAAGAATTGTGTAATCACACGAGTACGCGCGAGATAAAAAAAAAAAAAACAATTTGCTGTCGCAACCTATTAACTGACCGTTATTTACGGCGCGGAAGTAATTTCCCGCGGCCAACGATTTTTGCAGAAGATGCACACTCACGACGACTCTTCCGAGGACTAAAGAGGTCGGTTGAAAGGCGAACTTATTCCTCCTGAGGAATACCGTCTGCTCGCGCGAGGGAAGAAGAGGGAGGCACCCGACCGAGAATGGGTTGGTTGACCACTCTGATGTAACAGAACAGAAATTGTCTGCCGGTGTATGTACGAGAAGCGGTGTTGAGCGATAATGCCGTGGCTCGGTCCGGACATGCACCAACGATAGTCGACGTGTCGGCCCGAAACCCTTGTTACATATTAATAACTCGAATCTTGCATGAATAACACTGCCTAATTACACCGCTTGCAGTGTAATGCGCGATAAAGTATCACGTTACCGTCAAAATCCGTTCGTGAGAAACGTAAAGCAATTTTTTACGAATTATCGGCTCGAAACACGTCAAATCATCAGAATCACAAGCCGTGCGAAAGTTTCCGCTTGATTATTCTCGCAAAGGTAGCGTGATGGTTTTAAAAGAAAATTAATTGCATTATTGTTAATATATGCGCGAATAAAAGAGAGCGAATTTAATTATGGCAAAAGTCCATAAAGACTTAAGCCTTTTATTATCCTTGCCTTAAGTTCCTTTGCCTTTGGAAGTCTTTTGTTCTCGTCTATCTGGGTCAAACCGAGGTATATACTCGGGAAGCTCCCGAGGCATTATCGCGCGTGTCGCATAATTTTAAATTCAGATGACATTGCTTTTCTCTTCGTCTCCAGTTGTTTTTGAACATTTTATTTCGAATGACGATCGAAAGCGGAATCGCGTGCGGAATTGCCCTCGAGTTGCTGCTGACTCTCCTCGCGCGGTGGAAACAGGGTTGGGCAACAACTCGGAGAGTCATGCGTCGAGGCAGTGGCGCAAGACGCGACGCAGGTGGAAACCGCAGCACGCGAGCTAAGAAGCAGCGAAATGTTTGTGAAATTGTATTGAATTTCGACAAGTTTATCTTCAACAACAATTTTCTTACGAGAAAAACTCTATTTTGTATGTAACTCTTTTATTTAAGAAAGAAAGCGGGAGATGCAGAAACAAGATTCTCTCTCTAGGTATCTCAAAAATATGCCTTTGTAAATTCGTCTTTATCTTCATTGATGGCAAATCTGTACGAGAAACGCTTTTACCTTCCACGCGTGTGTAACTGGTGCGCGGGTGTGAGCGCGTGCAACGTCGTCGTCGTGTTCACACCCCGTAGTTCCTTCCTCCCGCCGGTATCCTCATTTCCGGTCGGTGGAAAGCGGTTTTCGAGAAATTTTACGTAATCTCCGTTTCGATTGTGGAGTTCCCTCTCTAGATTATAAGATCGGATGTTTTTTTCGTAAAAATTGTTTAAAGTAAAAGTGAAACTCTTGCAGACACGATATCTTCGCGAGTCGATCTAATATTTCGAATTAACAGAGCGATGCAAATTAAAAAAATTAAAAGATCAAAACACGAGCAAGATTGTACTATTAAATTATAAGAAGATTTTTTCTCTATTACCTAATCAAATATGTTTATTATAATTAACATCTAGTTTTGCTTGTTCTTGGACTTGTAAGTATCTCATTTATCTGATAAGTCGATATTAACAAGTAAAAAGAAGTACAAAAAAAATAAAATAATTATATCTGTATTATAATTTTTTAATCAAAAATCTGCGTCAGATGTTATGTAGATGTTGTTTCTTGAATTTGTTGTAATACTTGTTCCGATACTTGCATTTTTTCGATAAGGCGGAGAATTACGTTATTCGATCGTTATCGTCGCGCTGATTTTCCACATGAACCCGTTATCACCGCTGATCGACAATAGCTCGTGATTAATGTGTTGGTAATTAATTGTGCTTCTAGATTGATGCGCATAAATCAGGTGGTATGGAGGGAAAATTTAGCCGCATTAATGCATACTAATCGTCATCGATTGGTGTGAGAACGGATCTCTCAAATTGTAAGTATAAATATTTAATATCGATTGAATTTATTATTATTTTAAACGTCGTTATAAAATGATGACAATTATGATGACGATTGTGGGGATACAGAAGTACCTAAAATTTTGATGACAAAACGAAATAGAGACTATGATTTTCGATAAATCAATTGTTACAACTATCTTTTTCTTCCACATTAGATATTATGTTATCAATTATCATTGATTGTTAATTAATCTATTCAAAAGTTAAAAAGTAACAAAAAAAAACCGCAGAACTAATAAACTCTGATAATAAAAAATAACAACAATTGACAAGACATTTCTGCAATCTGAGAAAGAAATAATGTAATTTTTAATCTGCTTTTGTTAAATTCGACACAAATACGTGCAAGCAGAGATAAATGAAAATAATTATATGATATTATATACGTACTTGACCAGCTGGCAGATGTCAATTGAAATTATCTCGATCTTATTGTCCGAGAGATTGAGATAGGTCAGTGCCGGCAGTTCGAGCAATTCCCTCGGGATTCTATGGAACTCGTTACTCTCCAGATGGACGGCACGAAGTTTGGGGAACCTACGCGGGGGAATAGAGAGTTACGTACAAATTAACTACCAATTAAAGTTTCCTTGTAGTCTCGCCGAGTTGTGTTATCAGATGTGCACTATTTGTTCTTCTTTGTTCTTATCGCACGGGATTTAATCTATCTGCTCTAATTACTGGATTTGCCACAACAATTAATTTTATATTGTTTGTTTTATTTGCTAATTTTTTTTTTACTGTTATCACACTCGGAAAAAATTGGGATTTGTGGTGAATAAGAGCCTATATACAGGATTTTACACAGAATATATGTAGAGGAAAAATATTAATGTTCGCGCAAATGTGAAGTAAAATTAGTTACGATTGTGTCAACAATTAAAACCAGGACGAACGGCTAAAGCACTTTACAGCACAAGAGATATATAAAGTACTATTTACATAATATACAATTTCAATTTTATCTTTTCAAGAGCTTTTTCGTTCACAGAGAAAATCTTCAGTCATTATTTTTTTTAAACACGAAAATCAAAATATAAACGTTACATATTTATATATTGCATGTGTATATTTTTACCTGTGCAGAAGCTTCAGATTGTTGTCTACGTTAGTGAGTCGGTTGTATCCTAAGGCGAGCTCTTCTATCGCCGGGAAAGCAATCGCGCTGTCGGGAATCCTCGACAGACCCCCTTTGCTCAGATCCAATTTTTTCGGACATGATGACAACTGCGTAGCCTGTCAAAATTATATCAAATGTTATACGTATGTGCGCTTATATAAAAGTAAAACTAAACATAAGCTAGATTATTGTTGCAATTTTCATAAATCATGAAGAGTGACAATGCCGTTTACCTCGAACTCTAAGGAGTCTGTGTCTAAAATGTCGTTTGTGTCAAAATCAGACTCTTCCATGATAGCGATCAAATCTCCGATACGCACCATATTTTATTCACATTTTACACATTTGTTATAACATTAAAAGTCCAAGTTTATCGTGATGAAATTCTCTCACTTAAAATATACATGTACATACAGCAGATCACAATTCAATTCGCAGAACATGTAACAAAAGTTTGTTTAATAAAAAATATGCGTATATATATAATATGCAAATATTTAACTTCACATATATTTCGATTCTATTACGTTTCATCAAATTCAGCGTCGACGCTTTAAAATTCATTACGCTGTTTTAATTAATGTTGATTTCGGTGAATGACGTTTCGCGTTTCATTGTGATTCTTCGTACATTACGGCACAATAGTGCGACTCAAATCAATCGGTTCGTTAGCGCGCAGACGAGAGAGATCGTTTAATAACGAATCAATAATTTAACAATATCCATATGGTGCGAGATGATTAATCAGACACGGAGAGGTTCTCGCGTTTGCCGAGACAAACGTGCCACCAAATTTCAACGTTGCAATTTTGTCGCGTTATTTCGATTTGTTTCCCCCTCGAAGGTTCGGCATTGCGAAATTAAAATCATCAATCAACGTGGCGCAATTATCGCGAAGCTTTACAAGTTAAATGCGATCCTCATTCTCTCCAGTCGTTAATCCAAAGGTGCGGTGATGTTATAATATGATGAGCGTATATATAAAAATAAAAGAAAAAATCTTTAAATACTCTTCGCATCATAATTTATTTTAGTCTACAGGAAGTAAGTTATATTATTTCTCTGTCCTCAATATACGCGCGAGTAATATTGCGTTCACAAATTCACGCTGTAGTTTTCGAGATATGGTTTAGGTAACTTTAACATCGTCGAACGATTCAAAGATTATAATGCATTTAGCCGTGCTAAACTTTATTGTAAGAAACCGACGTAAGGTAGCGTCGGTGCACGAGCAATATTTGTGCCGACAAGTATTGTTCTGCTCGTTGCACCGGCTACGAATAGCCTCATTGTCCGCGGCGAACTTTCAACCGAACAATGAAGACGTCAGTCATCAGGTTTTCTTATCGGTGTCGGATTCGTCCGCGATCGCGCGCTATACTTTTCCTAAAACAATACAACGTAAAAATCGCTACCGATATCGCTACAAAGCAAAACACTGAGCGCGACATATATCATATACTATTGGATTTAACAAAGGAAAACAAATATATAAATTGCACAGTTCGCACACGACTTTCTTTTAGCGCATTTTTCACATCCAGCGCTTGGCTCTTATCGGGTTTATTATTTTTCTCATATAATAAAAAAAAAAGAAAAAAACAACGAAAAGTTTAAGCTTGATAGATTCTTGCGACGGATCTTTAGAAATTCCGCGTTTCGCGATAACGCAGTTACCGTCGTAATCGAGAGCCTTTTCCACGCGACACCAAGTGCCACCCGTTGATGAAGGAGAAAATGAGATTACGAGGAAAAGCGAGCGATATACCCGCGTCATCGTAAGGAAAGTCTCGAGTCGCGTGAGCGAACGCGATCGCGTCGCCGTAATGTCAGCTCGCGCGCGCTAATTTCCGGTCGTGCGGCACATCAAGATTTAAGAGAAAGCGGTCTGCCCGACACAGTGTATCGATGGATCTTGTTGATTCTTTTTCTTGGCAATCCGCAAGACAATCTTTACAGGAATTGTTCGGGATACGATCGAATGCAATAGATACACGAGCAACACCATGTGCTCGAAGCGCGCAACAAATAACGGCGCGCTCGTAGAGTATCACAAAATTAACTTTAGTTTTTTCCGTCGGTCGTCTCAATTTCATCAATTTCCCCGTGATATGAATTTCCCATTGGAATCTATCAGCCGATCGAATTTCTAGACCGATCGTCTGCCGACTTCTTCATTCGATTCGGAATTCGTCGAATGCGACGGAGAAATAAAGGAATGGAAGAATAGAAAATGGGAAATAAGAACGGAGGTTGATAAAAAAAAAAAAAAATTACACGTATTGGCTGGATGATACACGGCGTGACAATGGCGTGAAAATGAGAAAGAAACAAGAGACGCGAAACAACGTTTCTCAGCTAACGGACGCGCTTAGCTCACCGTGAAGAGAGAAGCTACATCAGAAGAAGCGAAGCGGTGCGGAGAAGAGAGAAGGGAAAGAAGAAACTTCGCGTCGCACGAATGTCTACATTCGATGGTGGCTAACGAGGGAAGTAACTTTCTCGGTAACGACAGAAAAGTTCAGGCCAGTCGATACGGATGCATCAAGCGAGCTTTGATAATGCCGCCGCACGATAATCCAGCAAAGTGTGGATAAAGGACGCGGTGATTGTTTAACAAGAGAAGCCGCAGAAGCTACAGTTTCTTGCCTCTTCCTACTGAGAAAATCATTTTGTTTAATATATTTCAAATATATTGAAAATTTTCTAATGTCTTTTATCTAAGAGTCATAAGAGAATACATTTGAAAGACGCAATGTATTGTTACCGTAAATTATGATAATTATGCGGATCAAGAAGGAGAACGACGGAAGCGATAAACTGTGAAAATAAACTTGACGCGTGGCGCGAGGTGTGCGATAATTTAATATTACGAGATGTGTAATTAGCGGAGTACTGTTACTACATTGGAGACGCGAATTCGCTTTAATGTAGTATACCGTTTGGCACGTGGAGAAAATTCATCACGTGAATTATGTAAACCGTTAAACGGGTCTTAAAACGTTCAAGAGAGAACAATCGTGGTAATTAAATGGAACACAGAAGAGGCGAATTAGAATGACAAACAGAAACCGAATAAGGAAAGCCGCCGTAGATAAAATTGATGAATTTACTTAAGCAGAATCTTCACAATCGATATATAATGTACGCAATTATTAATTTATAATTTGTATTTACCATTTTGTTACTTAATTATTACATGTATTACCGTGCCAATTTTTGCTGTATGTATTATTGTCAAATAGTACATTTATTAAATTTTGTATTATAGAAAAAGCGGTTTTTTTTTTAAAACAAACTATGCAGGTCTAAAAAGAATTATTGTATATGTACGAGCAATAAAATAAATTCCCTTGAAGCTCACAAAAATTTCGCTCAATCGCGGCCCTTTTTTTTAACAGCCTAACGAGATTAACATACACGTAGGTCCAAATGATTTACGGTTTGTTTAACAGCACGCACATCTACGTTCACATACAGAGTCGAATAAATTGCGCTTAATCGATTATTGACAACCACGTATCCAGTGGTTTGCGCGGGTGGTTAAAAATTCTGACCGCTACGCGTTTCGATTAATTTCCCGGGATTGCGCCGAGAGAGAAACACGACAGCGCGATATTCGAACATGCCTTCGAGGCATTCTTTAGCACTTCGGATTATCGATTAATTGTCCGATATAGCAATTATTCTCAAGATAATACTCCTCGTCAAGATCATTCTTTAATTTGTATCTCAATATAGAGAGATTAAAATCTATAAGATAAAGTCGACATAATTTACTTGTGTAAGAAGTAAGTGCACTTTTTTTTTTACAAGTTTTGTTCATGCAGAGAGAAAGAGAGCGAGAGAAAGAGGGAAAGGGATAGGGAGTTAACTCGTTAAATTAAATCCTCAATATTAAGCACCTTCGCAATTATGCTGCGCTTTAAATCTTCGTAAAGAAGAGACGGACTAAGAAAATTTGCCAGAATACGTGCTCCCTTCCGAGCTTAATGAAAACATTGAAAATTTGATGGAACATCCTTGCAGCATTCGGAATGAACGAATCACTTTTTCAACGGGTATCTCAATTTCACCAATTTCCCGGTTATAACTCCGTTGAAGTTGGACGCGATCGCGAAGTACGCGTTTATGTCCGTTCAAAAGCGAACCGTCCGACATACTTATTTGTTTCTTGCGAACAAATGTTTTGCCAAGTTTTTCAAACCCGGTGTCATCCCGAGAGTCAACCGATAAAACGATCGAAAAACACTGGTCTAGTTGGTTTTCGCGTTCTCTGTTTGTTCGCCGGATACAGAGCATTATTCACGACTACCGCTGGCACGTCACTGCGGAGAAGTCGCTCTTGAGAGTTTGTCGCGTGTCCTGCGGTACGTTAAGCGGAAGAGAGCACACGCTCAGGTGGGTTGACGTTGTTGCGCAATTTTGCGTCTGCCAGACACTTCGGGTTTCAACCTTTAGGCACACAAGGGGATATAACGTGCGTCAGTTACTTCACAATGACGTGGCGAAAAATTCTTTATCAGTGACATTGAGATATAACGAGTTGGAAAAAAAAGAATCTCCTAAAATATTAGTCAGATTTTCATTTATATCGTCTCAATCATTTATTACATTTTATTGAAAACATACGCGCACTGGCAATCAAAATAAAAACAAAAACAAAAAAAAAAATCACGCTGATGATACAGTCGAGAGTCCTCGGAAAAGATTGGCGATGCGTTTATCCTTTTTCCCTTCTCAATTACCGGGACACATTGCGCAATCTTCACGATACGGCCAGAAGACGTTTCTAATGGCCAATTTG
>QVNV01007486.1:0-11999 GCA_014825455.1 Pseudomyrmex pallidus | reverse complement strand
TAACAAATAGTAATAATAAATTAGTAAATCAAATACAACAATAATGTTACTCACGAACTTAAATTAGCAATGACATTAAACACGCAAGAAAATGGAATTTTTATATTTAATTGGAATTTTTATATTTACCGCACGGCTAATTTGTTTGCCGTTTTCGGAGCGCAAACAAAGAAATGATTGATTTGAATTAAATATATAAATCATCCCCTATCTCTGACGTGCGTTGAATATATTCCAACAAACAAAAAGTTCCGTCGCAAATTAAATAAATATCTGAGCGTCGATCTGAAAATTACAACAAAACAATTTCGCTTTACACTGTTTTGTGGATGTTAAAAAAAGGATTAGGACAAAACACGTTGATTCTTTCTTAATGACCGTTCGATAAACAATCTTACGCAGACGATATGCGATCGAAAATTTGCATATCGCTACTCCCGTATGTCTTTATTCTCGACACGCGAACGTCAGTGCCGATTTAATGACCGTATTGGCCTCCCACGCAGGATCGTTATCTTATATGATTATCCGGGCGCGCGCTCTCTCTCTCTCTGTTGCTGGCGCATCTATCGAGCATGCAAATGCCGTGCAGGGGGTAATAAATCGGTATTGTCTGCAGAGACCGCGCGCTCACACGCACGCACACATGAACGCGCGTCCACGTCCAGACAGCGCGAGTTTAATTCAAAATATAACCAAGCCGCGTACTCTCTAAATCGGTTAATCAAACTTTGGTATTGACAGCGAGCCACCATCGCGCACGATATACTGTGTGCTTCCTTTTATTTATAGTCACCTCAACAAAAGAGAAAGAAAGAGAGAGAGATAGACGCGAGCGATTCTCCATCGCTCGAGAATTGATTTTCACACATTCGGACGTACGGTAATTTTTAATCCATTAAAAACGAATAAGAAAAGACAGATTAAATAGCGCGAGCGAACCTAGAAGGATCCGGGCTATATTGCTGAAATTGGATTGAATTTCGCACACGTATCACCTGATATATATCGGCAACAGGTTCCCAGCAACGCGGCCGAACGAGAGGGTACGATACATTCGCTGAATAGACGAAAGAGGGAAAAAGAGCGTAATTTTTACCGGGGGTCCGGACACGATCACGCGAGCGACATAAAGAGGTTTAATTAAGGATATTCTAGAGGGATGATTGGTGCTATTATGTCGGGCTGTTATACCTAACGAGAAATCATTATGCGAAACGGTGCCGGTAATATTATTTAAACGCGCTGTTCCGTTTCTTTTCGAGATTGGTATCTCTTAGTATATATTTATATAGTCGAATCTCTTATTTTAGTCTTGAGTTTTGTTTGTCAAGTCAATGAGAGACGGTGTGGTCCATGCAGCATCTTAAGATAAATTTGAAACGATCTTAAATATAAAAACGCGGATTATAAAAATATTGGCCTCTAAAACGAATTGAATGTTTTTGTTAAAAAAAAAATAAAATTATCTCAATTTTATTAATTATTTTATATTAACATGAAATTGCAAAGTAATGCAATTAAAGTTTTTTAATTCGCGAACCAATATACATAAATATTGATGTATCGGGATAAACAACGTTGAAAATCGATTGATTACATTATCGGGAAACAATGGATATTTTGATAAGACGTAATGATAATAACTGAGGAATCCGAATAGATTGAGTTTCGCGCGAATTTAAATGACTAACAAAACTATATCCTCTAATAAATTTATATTATCTTTTCTTTGAGGTTTTTACGACATGTGTGACGGTTTTTCATAAAGGATTTTCTTTCAGGAAAAGTCAGAGAATTTAGAAAAAACAAATTTTTTTATTCAAAATGAAATTGAAACAAAATTTTGGTCTTGGAGTTAGCGAGATCTCTCTCTCTCTCTCTCTCTCTCTCTCTCATTAGAGCTCAGAGTGGATTTCTAGGGCTTAAGCAGCGTCCGGTTTCAACCACGGGGTTTATTCGTTCTCCGGTCTTTGATACGCGCAGCGATAACCCGGAGCCGAAAGTGATGAAGGGATCATTAATAGCTGTTTCACGCTCGAACGGATCAGGCCAATTAAACGCCTCGCGTCCATCCCATTTTCTTCTGCTCCTCTCGCCTCTCGCGCTTCATGTCGAACTTAAATCAGGAATACTCTCTCTCTCTCTCCCGTTTTGCCGGGATATATCTCGGGATAGACGGGATAATATCTGGTAATAACTTTCTTGCGGCGATAAGAAATTCGCGGTAAAACCACGTATATATAATTCGCAAAAATTTATATATTGAGCGAAAAGCAAATCCGTTTCTCCAAGCTGCTTGATACTAATGTCGTTTATTTTTCAAGCGGTTATTACGTTACGGGTCTTTACTTTCGTAAATTAAAACATTCGAGTGTCGTCCTTAACGCAAACGGAGACAAAAAGCTCTCTGAAAAATTGATATTTTATTTTGTATCTTTTTGTTTCACACCACCGAGAAAGTTTCTCAGTTTCTTTTTTTTTTTTTTTTTTTTTTAAATGCGACGTATAATAATTATTTGAATAAATCGTCGAGACTGCACACGCAGAAGTGACAGATACGAATAAATTTTACCCATCAATTTGCTCTGTAATTTCGACAATTTATTTGCATGATTATTCGGTAGATATATTGTATATTCGTTAATTACGTCTATACTTTAATGTAATTATCGAAAAATATTGCATTTATTAACGAAAGTAGCGGTACGATGTTTATATATCCTGTACGCGTATCTGGCGATAATTGGAAAATTGGACGAAACTTGTTGTGCCAAACGATATCGCGCGAACAGCTATATAATATACACACACACACACGTTTGTTTAATACGTGTATTTCATTAATTAAGATAAGTATCGCAAGATATTGACAAAATGGCACTTCAGCGCCGTAGAAAACGCCACGCTGTGGTGTAATATTTTGCAATTTCTTCATTCTTGTGAGTAATACAAAACAACGTCCATCTCTCGATTGTTATCTCAATGTCGCCCGTGTGTGTGTGTGTGTGCGCGTGCGTGCAATATAAAATGACACGAATAATGTGACGAGTGTCAAGTATCCGTTGAATACACGAGTAATTTATCACGTTATATAACAGAGAGCGAAATGTTATTATCGCGTCGTTGCCACGTTGAAGGAACCGACGACGTAGATCTATAATTTGCGACACGAGGATAGACTCGACGTTAATTTTATAATTGCGTCTGACAGCGTAGGTCGGTCACGATCGAGATATATACGTGTGTAACATTCGTTAAGCGAAAACGAGCGTTGGAGAGAGAAAACCCTCTAGGCGTAATGCTGCCGACGACTTATGACCGCACTTTGGCGCGGTGCGTGCGTCTAAGTATATAGTGACGCTTCACATCGCGCACGAGATAACCCTTTGGCGATTTATATGCTGCGCTTTCGACGTTCACATGTAAAACTCCCGAGCGGTCTTCAACTCGGATCAGATCTCACGGTTTTTTGCGCATCGATCGTCGGCGACAGATAAAACACACGCCTCGCGTTTATGTATATGTCGTTACACGACAAAACCGTTTTGCGCGCGCAAGAGTCGCCGAGCTTTGCGAGGAAAAAAAAAAGCAAGAGAGACCGGCAATAATCAATTAATTTACGAGGACACGGCGCGGAGATTTCTCTGCCGCGCGCGCGTTTTTCTCACTCTCGCACGTTCCTCTTTAAGCAAAGAGCGCAGACAGCTCGAAAAGAACCTCGAAATGCGTGTTTCATCACTGGGTTAAGGTCAGCTTAATTGATTAACGATACTTACCACGGATAACGGCGGCCTCGCGCCGGCGTTATTTTTAATTTTTTAACCGCGGAAACTAACCGACGATACAGAGGCCGACCGGTTCAGACCTGGACGTTATTAATTACGCGAAATAATTTCATTTTCCGGCTCAGCGGTTCTCAACCGCGATAGTTCAGCGCGCGCTAGTGTTTTGTTTTTGTTTTTTTTTTTTTTGTTTTTTTTCAAACTGCGCGAAATATCTGTTGCAAAATACACGGACGAGAAACAATCTCGTTCTCCGTTGAACATCGCATGTATGTATGTATGTACGCGTACGTACGTGCGTGCGTATGTACGTAACCGATGGGGTGGCGAATGTTTCAAAAGAAAAAAAAAAAAAAAAAGAAAAAAACGCGCAGGTTGAATAGGCACCTAATTAACAGAGATCGAATCTCTCTTGCCAGGAACTGGCTATTAGCGACACGCTACGCGACTCGAGTTTCCAGAAAATTCATCACCATTCAGTTCTCTAATCATACGTCGCATAAAGCAGAGCGCGTGTAAAAGCGCGTGATTACTCTGCTTTTTTTGCGCTCTTCCTTTGTCTTTTTTTTTGTTCACAACGCGCGGCCGACGCGCTCTCGGATCGGTATAATTATCGGAGTGTCGGCCCCTTTTTTTCCTCTGTCTCTCGTTCCTTATCGCGAGAAGCGGGGAAAAAAAATATTTCACGGCCGGTTTGCAATCTTCCGAATGCACCGATTCGAGATGTTGTTATCGGGCGCGTTTGTACTCCGAGTTTCGCGTGGGTCGATCATCGCGAACATGCGTAGACATAAATTAATTTGCGTAAGCTACTTCGATTAACCATTGCGTCAGTTTGCCGCTTCACGTCGGGGGCAACGCCCGAAACCCCCGTGGGTGTTGAAACTCCTCTCCCTGTTTCGTTTCAGCTAATTTGAAATTCGATGATATTAAGCCGCGGCGATTAAACGTCTGATTGTTCATCCTTTTGCAGAGAGCGAGAAAGAGAGAGAGAGAGAGAATTTTGTTCTCCTTTTCTGCCGGGAAGAAGAACGTTTACTCAAGCGCCTGAAATCCCGCTTTAATACCCTCGATTTAAAAAAAAAAGCGCAGCTTTTTTTTTTTTTTTTTTTTTTTGCAAAAGGCAAACATTTTTACCGTTTGCTCTCGCACCCACACACACGCGTTTGTGAAAGATATAAATAACAAAATGTAGTTCAAATGTTGGCGCGAATTACACGTCGCCAGGCAGAGTTTACGATAGTAAATTTCAATATTCACACCGGCGATTTATCGATTTGAATTTATTTGCGCGACGATTTGATTGTTATCGAGTTTTAATTTTTCGAAAAGTGTTAAAAAAAAAAAAAAATTGCGCACCGAAAGATTAATCGACGTGTAACGCTAAAAATAATTTCCCGAATAGAACGAAATAGCTTTGTGGAACAAAGATAAAAATTGTTCATCGGCTAAACAAGACGGAGGAGGAAAGGAGACGGTGTGTGACAAAGTAGCGTAGTTTCGCGCGATCTTAACGATACCTACCGCGGTGCATAATAGTTGTGTCACACAACGATTGCCCGTGGTGTGTATATAAATGTGTGCGCCTGTGTGGTAGCTTTTCGGTTCAGTAAAAATATTTTTCTTGCTCGGTGCACTTCTTGTGTCTGCCGCGTGCGAGATAACGATAAACGCGCGCGTTATACAGCGGCGAGGCGTCTGTTTTTTTTTTTTTAAACCTACCTACATATACACACGTGGTAGTAGAGAATAATGTAACGCGGAGAGGTGTGTTAAACGATGCCGTGACCGGGATATCAGAAGCGGTAAGTTAATGTTTGCACGTTCCGGATAATATCGGGTCGCCTCTTGCGAAAATTTCACGTGTCAGATTTGAGATACAATCGATTAAACATTTACTTGCGAACGGCGGTTATATATCTGGGATTATAACCCACCATTATACGAACGGACGTGATATAAATAAATTACAGGCGGAGAGTGAGATGTTTTTTCTTTTTTGTTTTAAACATTGGTGTGTACGTATACAACACAAAATTATTTTATATACGCACGTAGTATATACGTAGGAAAAAATTGTGTATATACAAAATTTATTATTTTATTACATGTTTAACGATAAACGTTCCGCCCTTTCACATCTCAAACAAATTTCGCACACTGTGTGCTGCGGACGGCACGTGTCCATTTTTTTTTTTTTTTCAGTCACGTATTCATCCAGTGCTTATTTTGCAGTGCTTCGCGTCGGGTTATATATGTATATAGTCGTGTAATAGAATTTGCTGGGTTTTTTTTTTTTTTACGCGCGTCGAAGGTGTCAAATCGAGTTTTGATCGTTATAGAGTGTTGATAAGTGCGCGCGCGCGTGCTCTGTTTGATTTAATACTTTATATATTGAATAGTATCTCTTTTCTAGCCTTGATTCTGAAATGGAGGCAAAAACTATAAAAGCAACGAGAAAAGATCGCGACGATAAGTCGATGAGCGTATGTGCAAATTTAATCGTTATTTTTTTTTTTTTTTTAAGTTACTCTCTGTTCTGCTTAACAAACATATGGAAATTAGGGAAGAGAAAGAATATCCAAGTGAAAAAATAGACGTGCTATCGCCTGTCGATCAAACACACACACAAGTGTATCTTAATATCATTCCGATAATCTTTCTAAATTGGCAGATGTTTTGATAATTTTTTCAACCTTTTTAATGTCAATATAACAACGTAACGCGACGCTAGTACATGAATTTGCGATCAAATGTCAAAAAAGTTACCGGAATATTAGATGCACATCTACATCGTGTTTGGCTCGGTAATCTATTTTTTCACTTGAATATTTTTTGTTTTCTACTGTTATTTTTCCGGAAATATATACGCACGTACATGTATAACGTAGCGTTAAATTACGGGATACGTTACAAGACACGTCAGTATGTACTGCTTTCTGTCACACGAACGCAATATCATGCGTTATATATTGAACAGCGTGGAGTTTTTTTTTTGCGGAAAGAACAACGTTGCGCGTTTTTGTCAGTAGTCACATCTGCCGCAAGTTTACTTGGCACGTTGTATGAATTACCGAAACACACAGATGATAACGCTTTCGTCATTAGCGCAGTTTGTTAATTTTTCGGCATTGAATGAAAGCTCATAGCTTTGTTGCCGGTTCTCTTCCTGTGTACGTGTAACACACGCTAGAAGGAACGGATAATTAAGCAGCTCGGATATTCTAAAAAAAAAAAAAACACAGTATTCGTATTTAATTATATCCTGTTGCGCGCACGATGCGCCTCTTTTAAGCTAGTTTCTTTACGCATTTTGTAATTTTAATTACGCTGAAAGTATATCGCGGTTAATTACGTTAGCGAAGGTTTCGAGCTTCGCGACCCGTGTTCTATGGAAATGAAAAAAAAAAAAAAAAAGACTATTTCATTGAAAGCAAACGATTTCGCGCACGAAATGTTTTAAGTCCTGATACACATAAAAACTGAAACATTAAAGATGAAAAAGATGCGCTTTTTGTCGTGCGTATCACGTCGCGATGTTCGTTTGGAAACGCGGAACTAACTAAATTTGCGAAACAAGATTAAAACTGATGTTACTGACGAGTAAACATGTTCCACGTATCTGGAATCTACCGCAAATGATGTCGGATATGCGACGTTTCAAGTTTTGCGTGTAATTCGCATTCTCCGCGAAATTTATACAATTCCCATAGAAGAAATAAACGCATTTTTTTTTTCTATTTCTCGCCGCGACTTTATTAACGCGCGCGGCTATTGTAAACGCAAGTGGAACTTTCACGCAACAATTTCTCTCGCTTCACCTCTCTAAATATACTATATGAAATTCCGCGATAGTTAGCCGACGCGCGCAGATGATCCGATCGAGAGCCGGTCAACGTCGAAAAAATTGAGGTTGTTTCTCACACATCGCGCGGCTCACCGTGTGTGCCTCGGCGAATCGATCAAAAACGTAAAAACGAAAAAAAAAAAAAAAAAAAGAAAAAATATTCAAAACACCAAACACGCCGTGTTTGGCGAAACTCGATGGTTCGGTAAAAAATAACGTTCTCTTCTCGGAAATACGAGTAATTTCCGAGTATAGGTACATGAAAGTGCACACGCGGAAGTTAATAAAAAAAAAAAAAAAAAAAAAAAAAGCCAAACGTCGATATTCTTGAATATATTAATTTTTTCCTACGATGTTGGTTTTAATATATCGCGTAGTTTTTACAAAATGTGCAGTTTAACTATTTCCGAATAAGCTCGGCAACGGCAATTCAAGTACCTAATGGGTTTTTGCAACGATAAAAACGACTTGCAAAATATTTCGAAGGATTTACAAAAAGAAATATAGCGTGTGTATATATAAAATATAATATATAAAACGTTTTATGCAGAAATAGAACTGCTAACAATATATCGGATACAATTTACATTTAGAATAGGAGGAGCCGAATAAAATAACTATAAAAAAATCCGTTCTTTTAAAAGACAATTCCAGTTTCTCTCGAATAATGTCCTCTCGCGCGCGTCCCGCTAAAATAGCGGAGGTTTCGTATGCTACTAGAAGTGCGCGCTCCTTATTTCGTTACGTTTTCGCGAGACTTTCCATTTTGTCTTATACATCTGACAGCCTGACTTTCCGCCGCCTTTCTTGTTTTATTCCCGTTCTAGACCGGCAGACCCCGGTTTCCAGTCATCGTCCTGACGTGTTTCAACATTCGCGCAAGAACTACAGAAGCAATCTTTCATATACGAATATAGTTTTGCTTTGTGTTTTGAGGTGGCACTAAATCACTCGCTTCTCGTCGCCACCTTAAATGCAACTCGAGATATATTTTTAAGTTGCGTGTCGCGAAATCGGGCGACTTTTTTAAATTTATGTGTCAGGTTTGTGTTGTGATTTTTTTTTAAATACAATTTTGCATGTGTATTTTGAACAATTATTTTCTAAAGCATCTTCGTAACACGACACGCTAATTATAACACGCTTCGAGATCTGAAATAAATAAAATAAAGCTACTATTATTATTGCGTGCGTTACGTTTTTTTTTAAACAGAAGCTGTATTTTTTTAATCATCTCTGTCACTTTTATCAGTTATGCAATAATAGTTTTATAATTATCTTCCGGGTGTAATAATTCGTGAGAATAATTGCTTTTTATCTCATTTCGCGCTGAAATAAACTTTAAGTAGAGAAGAAAGAGAGAGAAAGAGAAAATTTGAAATCCGCTTTTATTCTCAAATTTCAACTAATGGTACGTATTCTCGAAGACTCATTTAATGTATCTCCAGTTCATACTGAGCCGCGGATTAGCGTGGAAGATATTCAGGGCGAAAAACTTTATAGTTACATAAGAGAAGACGGCTTGTATTTTCTCGTAACTTACGCTGATCCCTTTCTCTCACTTACTCTCGTTGCCGTCTACACTCTGACTGACTACACGTACCTTGTTCTACTTACGCTTAAGACGTCGAGTCTCATGGAAGAGCACGTTGCGTTGTATCGTACACAGTGGCGTCCGGGTTAAAATTTGCGCTACTCTTTTTTTTTTTTTTTTTGCAAACGCGTTCACGTGTTATTTAACATTGAGAGTTATATATTTTTTTTATTTGCACACGTGTATATTTACTCGCGTACGTGGTTGCACAGATAGTCTTCTTGCTTTAATATGAATATTGAGCTACCAAAGTCATTAAAAAATTGTTAATAGAAAATTTAGTTGTACATTTATTACGGTTTTATTTTTAGTGATTAATTAAATAGAATTGTGGGAACGTTACGGGGGAAATAATTTTCTACAATAAATCTTTCTAAATTTGTAAACGTCCCTCAGCGTAGACGCCTATGCACTTCCGGATCGAAACAACTCGAAAATTCTGATTTTAATGAAGCTTTCCCAGCTTTTAGAGAGGTATCTTTAATGTAAGCACCGAGAGCAATCTCTGTTTCTTCCCGAAAAAAAGACCTCAAAGGTGAATGCTCTTCTTCTCAGAAAGGTGTTTGACACGTTCGCGCAGCAAGTCTTCAAGTGGATATTTCTACATGATTGACGCTCGCTGGTTTCGTAATGCGTTACGTTTCAAGTGGAAAGAACAATATTGAAGGTTTTCGTAATAGCGGCGCTGCTCGCCGTTTGCGCACAGTGTCTGCGAAAGGCACAGTCTCAAGTAGTTAAAGTGTACAATACACGACGAGAGAGAAAGAGAGAAAATTAAAGTTGTATTTACACGTGGTATTAATTAATTTTGATGAATTGCTTAAGTTCAATTATTTACTGTTTAATATTAATTAATGTCTATTACTTTGTGTTTAAGTGTGATATTTCTCAAAACGTGATCTACTTGTTTTTCTTGAGAAAAATGCAACATCATGAGCAAACAAATTTCTTGATTAAAGTTAATTACTGCGGTAATTCAATTACTTTTTCAGTAACTTTTAATTATATAAGAACATGTGCTACATCATGCATAAAATAATATTTTATTAAAAAGATTTACACACACACACACACACACACACACACACACACACACACACGTGTATGTTGATCGCTGCTTTTACTTTCGAGCTAATAAACGAGGATGTAATATTATTGCGTAGTAATTTACATTACCCTTACAAGTGCAAACTTTGTGTGTGCTGGTTTGTGTTTTATAGCTTGAAGCTCGCGTCTGCGATCCCGCGACGCTAATTGCACCGAGAAAGTGCTGTTCGTCTTGAACAGCACTTACTCGTAAATATAAGCTTAATAGACGCTGCGCGCCGTTATGCGATTGCCAAGTTATCAAAGCCGCGATGTGTTAGCTAACAAGACGGTAGATCAGGCTCGAATTTAACGAGGCTTCTGTCGTAATTTTTCTGCACTGAACATGCATCTGACTTTTAGGCGTAGCGTCGATACGCGCACCGTGTGGCACGCGATACCCCTATATCACGAAGCCGGGAAATATATACGTTACGTGACAATTTACGATGACATCAACGGCGAATTTACGGCTGATCTTTTCGTTCTTGTCGTATTTTCGCCGGTTTACACAAAGAGAAAAATTGAATTCAATAACTGCAAAATTAATTTGAATAATCGACAAGTTTTTGTCTCGATTCAAAAATACTTGGATCGATGATTACCACGTGAGTTTTGTCGTTTAATTAAGAGATTACTACGGTCGACTTCTTTGATTCTCTGAGAAAAAAAGAAAAAAACACGAGAAAATTCCGTTCCGTTTCGATTGTTTCGCGCGGTCCCGATTTTTCTGTATTGCACCGATGTTACGTGAAGAAAAAGAAGAATGGTTTTGTAGAACTTTACTCGCGGTGCTGAGAGAAAATAGAAAAAGACGAGAACACACGGTAAAGTATTGATTTTTTCAAATAACAGACCGATTGGGACATTTTCTTTTTATTGACACTCGCAAGAAAATTTGCTTCGATAGAGTTATTTTCGAGTTTGGCGATCCCAAAGAGATGATATTCGTAAACGAGCTCTTGATTGATGACCTCGAATCTCT
Organism: Pseudomyrmex pallidus; assembly: GCA_014825455.1. NCBI lineage: Eukaryota > Metazoa > Arthropoda > Insecta > Hymenoptera > Formicidae > Pseudomyrmex > Pseudomyrmex pallidus. Next base: position 702 of record QVNV01007486.1, on the reverse strand, counting down.
TGATCAAGCTTAAGCGCCGCCATATCATAAGATAGCGTGTTTCGATAGGTGCTGTTGTATTAGCGGCTTAATGGCTCTTTAACGATTAACTAATTAGCTTTTTAACAGATGACGAGCGACATAAAATATTAATTTGTTTTGGAATGTGCGTTCAATACAAGAGAAATTTCTTCTCTCTACAATTTTTGAACTCTCTTTTAGTAAGTCAGTTCATTACGTGTTTTTAAATACAAGAGAACGTACTTAAGAGCATTACGAAAGGTTATTATTGTAATATGATCCATTACGAGCACATTCGAATGCCAACTTCAATAATTCAGAGTATGAGAGAGAGAGAGAGAGGGGTTCTCACTAAGTGAGCGATTATTCTAGACTGCTGCGGAATTTAGATTAATCGAGGCGTTTATCTAGTACTTATAATGCGCTATTAATCATTTGTGCGGGATAGCGAGCAAACTATTGACGGTTTATTTTTTTTTTTTTTCCAGTGTTGCTCGGTTTGACATCAGAGAGTTTTATCAAATCCGCTTCGACGTCTCTATTTTCGCAATAAACGATTTAATATCGTTATAGCTCTCCGATCTGCATATAATAGGGGAGACCGGGGCACATTGTGATATGCAAATTATATTATTAAAAATAACAAAGTATACACGATATGATGTAATATTGAGTACATTACATAATAGTTACATCCTTTGG
>QVNV01007470.1:0-15576 GCA_014825455.1 Pseudomyrmex pallidus | reverse complement strand
CATACATATACACAGCAGCGCATTCAACATTGTTCGAATCGACAGGTAGAGAACGCGGCAGAAATGGATAAATACGGCGGCTGGGTGTATCGAGCGCGTTTGAAGAAACGCGAAACTTTTATGCGGATCTTTTAAGGAACCAGTGAGAAAATGTTACTTTTATGTATTGTGTATATGTATACATACACACGTATATGTATGTAAATGCATATGCTTTATATGTGCCGCGGAAAACTACCGTGTTTTGAGAGAAAATATATCGAGTTGTGTTCGGAAGGAGTACGTAGCGCTTTTATAAATAAAATTTAAAAATTGAATATAAAAGTCCGGAGCGAATTCGAATAAGCTCTAACGGGAGGATGATGGTGTAACGCAAATAATGTATGCTAAATTTCGGTGTATCAACACGCGTTTTATGACTTTATTTCACGTCGAGTCGGTCGATAACACATGCTCTCGAATCATCTGCTTTGATCAAATATCAGACAATGAAAAATTTTCATTCACATCACACACGCAAATATTTTTTATTTAAATATCGCATATACATCATATGAATTTTTACATTTGTATGCGGGACACGTATACGTTTTTTTCGTATATTTTTGAAAATTCACAGTGTATTGGTAATTAGAGCGAGATTTTGTGAAATCCTTTTCCGACGTAGTCAGATAGCCAAAAATAGCCCGCACCACATATAGCAGGGTGATAAGCACGCAACATAGCCTGCGTACAATGTGCTAATTTTTATTATTATTAATTTTACTTTTATCTTTATGTAAGTATAAATAGAATATTTTATTAATTTTTATGCGAATTATTGAATTTACGGTGAACTCGAGGAATTTATTTTTACATCTAAATATGGATCGTACCGCGTACCGAATTTGCATAAGCTGAATTTTCTTCGACGTACGTACATTCTGCACATGTACCCACATATTATTTCGTTTGACAACAAATTCTTCGTTAATTTTTTTTAACAAGAGTTACGTGTTATATTGCAGTTTTAGAAAAGTGAGAGAAGTGTCTCACAAAAAAATATTCCGTTTAATTTTTAAACGGAAAATTGTTTGTACAAGAAAGTCGTTTTAACACTTTGCTGCAATTGGCAATTAGAAACAAAAAGAAGATCGATATATCGATATATCGATATTACGATGTTTGCACAGACAAATCTTCCTGCTCAAAAAGGAAGATTTTGTATCTACGGTAAAATTTTAATATTCTATAAAAAATTTATAGAGTCATGTAACACTATTTTAGAAATTTAAAAAACTTATTACATCGACTCACATAATTAGCTGTGCTCATATTTAAGACGCTGTTCAATGTTTTTAGTATCTACGACGTCTCTGATATACGTTACGGTAATACCAAACTGCCAATTGAGACGGAAAACTCGCGGTTATTGGAAAACGCTACGAACTTTTTCGATATTTTACAAAAATCATAGAAAAATATTTTTACGTGGAAAAATATTTTTTATTAACGACAATGCAAGTAGCGTTTTTCTCGGCGCATCGTTTCTCTTAAGATTTACTGCCTGTGGTCCTTTACGGCTTCGGGATAAGAAACTTCGTTCATAAAATAAAATTCAAGCACGAGTAATTCAAGTCTCTATTTCCTGAGAGTTTCGGCGACGTCTAGAGTTTCTAAAAGATAACATTTCTTTGTGACTTTCGCACTTTCCGGCGTTGCGCTCTCCCCCTTCCCCTCCCATCGTCAACGTGCCGGGGTTCGATTGAGACGGGGGGCGGGAGAAAAAGAGTGGTAGGTAGTCGCGGTTAAAAGTCGCGAAGTATATGGAACACGGTTTGTCGCGGTCGATGCGCAAGCCGCCGTTCAGTCTCACATACCTGCGTGCACCGGGCTTATTATTTTCCCCTACATTGGCGCGACACGACGCGATGTAACTGCACCGACAAGTTTCGCCGAAGGGGACACGCGGACAAACGCGCGACGATTACAGTTAAAAAAAAAAAAAGGAATTATATTCACAAAGAGGAAACATTTGTACTTGTAACTTTCAAAATTTATTTAAACCAATTACATCCAAAAGATAAAATTTTCTCTTCAAAGGAATCTCTTCAAACGACCTTGTTTTTCACGTTATTGTCATACAGATTTTCGTGAGCAACGATAAAAAGCATTGTTTATCAATTTGTTATTAACGAAAAGATCTGGTAAAACTCCTTTTTAGGGGAGGCAATCACATAATCCCTGACATAATATTACGAGGATCATTCTCCAGAGCAACTTTCAAAAGATTTTGGCCGTTGCTCGTTGTTTATTAAAAAGTGTTGACAAAAACGGTTTCATAAATCGACGATCGTTTTCCACGAATTCCACGTACAGTTCGTATCCGTACGTTATCCCACACGGAGCTTATTCTTTTCCGCTCACACGCGTGTGCGTGTTATATATTTATGAAACTTGTTTTGTTAACAAACGTTTTAATAAACAATGAGCGAAGTTTAAGAAATCTTGCGAAAGTTACTCGGGAAGATGATCTTTATAATATATGTGAGGAACTAGGAAGAAGCTCTGCCCTAAAGGACGAAGTTTTTGCCAACAATTTTTTCCTAATACATAAAAAATTACGTGTAAAAATGTTCCGTGTTTTAATTTACGATGTATTAAAAGTAAATTGTTATAATTAACATCCATTTTTGTTTGGTGTTCTCGGGTCTTTTAATTTTTGTCGACATTTATTGCGTGGAAATTAATTCTGAGGTCGTGTCCCCGCGCGAAAGTTTCGCCTATGTCCTCTCACCCCCCATCGAACAACCCTTGAACTGTGTTGTCGCAAACAACTCTCGGCGAGAAAAACAAAAAGATTTTTCGGTAATGGACGCGGTCGGAATCGACTTTCCTACATATATGTTTATTTCGAATTCCGAGCGCTCTATTTCCCGCGACGTTGTCTCCTGGCAAAAAGTTGTTTGCAATCGAGCACCGCGCGAGTATATAAAGTAAACACGGTGCGATATGATAGACTCTCTTCGATAAAGTACGCAAAAATGAACGCGGAAGCGCAAAACACGGGTGAAGTCCTCCCGATCCCGGCAACCGTGCGTAAATCTCACACAATATTACGCTTATAAGTAGCTTAATTAATATCGGATCTAAATTAAGCCACGTTGGAAATATTTTGTATGAAATATTTGATCCGAATTTAATGAAAGAAAAAAAATGCAAAGAGTTGTCTATTCGTTCAAATAACAGGAAATTTATTAAAAAACTAGTTAGATATTCTCAATGTTTTGACTACTTTTAATTAACTACTTTTAATTAGTTTTCAACATTAGTTTTTAAATATTTTTAATTAGTTTTGTTACACACGTAAATTATGTATTTTCTTGTAATTATATATTTTCTTAACGAATGTCCGGCCTCGGTGTAAATACCGTCCGGGCAAAAAGTTAACGTGTGTAAGAACGACTTTGGGAAAGAGAGGAGGAAGAATGAGATGATAAATCGGTCCGAATCAAGTGAGGCGGGAGATGAATCGGTGCTGGCGTGCGGTCCGTCCGTTTGTCCCGTGTGAAATTTCCCCGACGGGAAAACGCGTTGGTTACGGCGGAAAGTAACGAGCAACAGTTTTTCCTCGGGAGCAACACGGCAATATATATATATATATCACATATGTTGCGCATGTACATATGTATATGTTTATACATATGTAAATAAATTATTTTATATATCGGTACACATGCACATAAATATATCAATATGTATATGTGTGTGTTATATATGTACATCGAGCGTGGCATTTCTCTTCCCCGAGGCCCTCTCTGCGGAGAAATCTGGAGCGAACGCGAGCGCGCCCTGTGTTTCTAATGCTTCTATTATTTAGGGTGAGCGCGGCAATCTTATGGGCTCATCCGATCCCGGTGCAGTTGGTGCATTGCGCTGAAATTGCAGCAAAAGGAAATGTGTAAAGGGGATCGCACACACGCTCCGCGTTTCCCTCTCTCGTTTCATCACGCATCTTCATCCCGTTTTTCCCACCCTCTCTCTCTCTCTGCGCCCCGTACGAGCGGCGCCCACGCGCGTGTAAAAATAGCGACGCATTCATTACCCGGGGGAGGGGAAAACTCGCACTCGATGTGCAATTCGACCGCGACCTATTTCTCGCTTTCGTTTTTCTCGACGATGGAATTTCTTTTTCTTCACCCTCCCGAAGAGAGAAAGAGAGAGAGAGAAGTAAGGTCACCGACCCTGAAACAATCCATAAAACGCGAAGTGCCTCCATTTGCGTTACACCGAACCCTATTTTCAAGGCGGCATTGCGGCAGAGACGATAAGACCCGCGCACAGACTTTGCATCGCGCTCGATTAAACCCCCGAGTTGTGATTGAATCGTCGCCGTAGCCGTCGGGCTTTTTTCATCCCCTTCCTTCGTAAATGGCGATCGCATGATTCAGCACTCGGTCGGATCGATATTAAACACACACACCGTCGCCCTCGTGAAACCGTTGTTGTGTGCCCTAAGTACTGTGTCTTTACGCCCCATCGATCTTAGACACCGTCTGGTTTACTTTTAGCTCCTCCGCGGTTATTATTAAACGCATCAACCCCCCGCACTTCTGGTTGCGCGTAATTGTCTCCGCAAGCTACGCTTATATTATTCCTTGCCGAGCCAGTTATAGTTCCCTTAAGGCTTGAAAATACTTGTCCATTACCGTCGCTGTTCTCATCCCTCGTCGATTTTAACGCGTTAATTGTCCTAGTCGCGCATTAACTCCTCAATTAACTCTCGGACACTCGAGAGTTGACAACGCCGGAGTCCGAATGTCTCGTTTTGAATTAACAATGAAAGTTCAGACAATTTGCACATTTTGAAGAAAGGTTTTGATAACGAATTTTGCTGTCATTAGGGTTTTCGCATTGTTTTATTATTTTTTAACATCTTATTCCACAAAAATTAAAACAAATATGTGACATACACACTATCTACGTAATATGTTGTTCGCATCTGTCGCAACATGTGTTCTTCTTCTTTTTTCTCAAAATACTCCATGTCGTTAATTATCTCTTCTGCATTTTTATTATTTTCTAACGTATTTGTACTACTGTTGGAATTAGATATTTCATGATACGTGTCTCATGAAGACTGTATCACCGCTCGTAGACAGGTAGAGAGAGTTATTCTGATTGTGAGTCGAAAAGTCCTGAACCATTTTTTTCTATTCCATATAATAAAGGAGTAATTATTGAATAAATGAAGTCGATCAGCGCCGATCTTTAGTCGAACGCACGTCAGTGAACCACGCGCCTGATGCGTGAGCGCTCCGCGCGGCAAACATCTGTCAAATTTATTATTTACTTAACAGACCGGCCCGGTGGTCTCGCAGTCTGAGTGCTAGGGCTGCGAGCGGGAGGTTCCGAGTTCGAATCCACACCGTCGTATTTTTCCGGTTGGATGGGCCGGTCTCTTTCAAGTCGAGTTTATCGATTGAAAAGCTAACTACATCGGACCTCCGAATCTTCTTTCACTCTATCTTGCTTGCAAGACAAAAATTTCGTCGTTTACATATTCATTGATTAGTATCACATTATTTGGATAGAAGTTTAATTGATTCCCCTCAGGGTTACAATATTTTTCAACACTTCTATATCCACGATCTATTTTATATCCACGATCCATTTGGAGGCCCGATTCGCTTTTCAATCGATAAATTCGACTTGAAAGAGACCGGCCCGGAAAAATCCGACAATGTGGATTCGAACTCGGGACCTCCTACTCGCAGCCCTCGCACTCAGGCCGCGAGACCACTGAACCGATCTATAGTTAGTATTTGATTGTACTCTAAAAGCAAAAGAAAATAATTAGTTTGAAAAATAATTTTATTTATGCTTTTGTTTCCTAAAAATCAGCATTATTTACCTGCAATGTTCTACCGTCACTTTTATTTATGCGCATTTTTTTTATAATGTCGCTTTTTTTTATTTTTAGCGACTGGAGATCAGTTTTCAAAGTTTTGATTTCCATTTCTAGCTCTGCCTCTTTCGTTTTTATTTCTAATTTTTCTTTTTCTAATTTTGTAACGATAGTTTCGCACTCGTGCAACTTTTTGCACCGCATTTCATGTAATCTATAAAAATTTAAATTGTTGATATATGAAAAAATTAAAATGGATATAATTATTTAATTAAAGCAAATCGGGTCTCCGAATGAGCTTGAATGGAAAGCAAAGATTTAGAAGAGATATCTCTTGTAGTTTACGACATCTGATATTGTCTAGTTCTTGGCTAATATCCGAACTAATATTCTGTAGTTCTTTTTTGTCATTTTACGTTTATAGTATTTTGTCGTAAACTTATTTCTGTAGTAAATGTCCGGCCAGTGGTCCGGTCATCGGGACAGTTATTTCAAGCACGTGTTTCTCGAACACAATTTTTATTATTTTTATTATTTGGGGATTGCACAATTTTTATTGGCTCGGATATATCGATTCTGTCGACACTAGAATCTCGCGTTATTCAATCGTGGTTGAAGCGGAAATGTGATAATGTAGAAATAAGCTACGTTTTTTTTTTTTTTTTATATTACCTTATAAATATATCGCAGCATCACAGCTTATCACAGATCGCGTGAAGCGATATCGTCGTAACGGCTGAACCGAAAAATCATTCCTCACTTTATCGGCTCGGCTTTTCAGCCGAGCTGTTGCGCGAGACGAGATCGAGCTCGTCTGGTTGATCGCGTTCTCACGAGATTTACACGCCTGATGATCAATCGCCGGGGGTGAATCATTCAAAGCGACGTGTGTCGGGCAAACGACACTTTTTTTCTTTCAGAAGTAGGCGACTGAAACACCGTGAAGATTTAAAAAAAAATGCATCGCCGCCGAATAGAGAGATTTTTTTCCCTCTTAATGACTTTCGTTGTCGACCGCGCGCAGAACGTTTCAATTTTTTTTTTTTCTGCAATCGAGAATAGAATCGAATAGGCTTTCAGATTGCGCGCGGACCCCGGCGTCATTTCGGCGACGCGATAAGCGCGGTCGATCCCTTTCGGCGGAAAAGGGAGGGCGAACAGGGGTGGACGTTTCGCGATTTCCATACACCGCGCGAGTGGTTTTTTCCTTCCTCCCTTTCAACCCTCTCCCTGCCGAGGATTTTTAATCTCACTGGTATGTATGTACGTACGGTCGACGTTGCAAAAAGTCGGGGTCAGAGACTGCTCTGATAACGGCGGTTTTTCCGCCGGACCCGCGAACGAGCTGCGCAGCGATATTTTTATGCGAAGCAGTTCGCGAATCGAGAGTACGTCTGTGTACGAGAGAGAGAAAAAAAAGGAAGAAATAAGCGCACACTCGTCCTCGTCACGTTTTCGCATTTGAAGAGGCGAGCGAGTGCAATTTCGGTAATTCAGCGTATACATAAAAATTCATGATATATTTTTTCTCTCTCTCTCTTTCTATAGAGATATCACATAAAATACATATTTGAAAAAGTATGTCTTACTTCTGAAGAGCACTTGTGTTTTTGATGCGAAGAGAGATACGTTCTTTTCTCTTGTTTGGGTTACGTCCACGGACGGACGGACGGAGGGAGGGGGTGGTTTACACTTCAGCACTCTGCTGAAAGTTACTTTTTCCCCGCGGTCTAATTTACAACGTCTGATCTTAGCTTGTGACTATGTGAACGTGGAAGAGCACCCGCTAATCCCGGCGACGTGCCCTGAATACGGGAGATAGGATATTCAGCGCCCTATCTGCGACCGACCCCGGCTATAATGGGATCCTCTAGAGCAAACATTGCAAAAAATTAGTAGTTCGGTGATCAACCGCGCGCGGATTTTCTCTTGATACACGCGGAAATCAAAGATGGAGACGGTATAAAACACGTGGTAAATATTTATATTGCTTGATGTTGGAAGCCGAAGTTCGCACACAATTTACGCAGGAAATAGATGCAAGGGGTAGAACACACGTAACGCGTAGTAAAAATAATTTTTCTTTTACGAAGTAATATTTTACTAAATAATCCAAGATGGCAAACGAAGAAAAGTAAAACACTTTGTGTTATTACAGCGCGGGGTTAAATCGCTCCTGGAGCGATCAGTGACGTCAGTTCGGCAATCAAGCAATTCGATCCGTCGATTTGTCAAATTGACGTTATCATTGACGTCAGAATGACGCTGAGAAAACCATTTGTTATACGGACTAAATTTATAACATTAGTTGTTTGACCAATGGTTGATTCAACAATCATTTAGTTGCACTGAAAAAAAGATATAGTTTGTTCGTGTCAATCATTTTCAATGAAAGATTTTGTGTCATCGTGGTAATGTTTACTTGATCGGATTAAATATTTAGTTGCAACACATTTTTTTCAACAAATTTTCTTTCTCAGTGAGTGAACGCATATAACAATTAAACTTATCAATTAGCGTTCATCTCTATGATTTTTGTTCGTGATTGCGGTGTCTTTGGATCTTCAATAAATTATTACTATCGTCTTTCGGGGCAAGAGTTTACCCTCAAAGGATCAGCGCAGTAACGCTGCGGGTCTTTGATACCGAGTTTGGATCCTCACTTTTCGGTAGTTTTCAAAGTTTCTGTCTTACCAAAAACTGTAGGTCTTTGGTAGCACAAGAGTGTTTGATGTTCAGATTCAATTCAACTAAACGAAACTTTGATCTATTTTTGAAGAAAATGAAAAACTTGGGTTCTTCTTTTTTTTGCTGACGTATCGTTGACTTTAGAAAATATTTCAGAGGAGGGAAAGAGAAGCTCAGACACAGACGTTGATGCGTAAACGTATGTTTATTCGGTAAAATTTTATTTCGATCCCCAGATGGGATCGTCCTTTGAACAAAATTACATTTTCCTAATTAAACACTGATTAAACTGTGTTCGTTCAAACATACGAGTTACTTAAAAAACAAGAGACAAGATTAATAAATGAATAAAATAATCGAAACTTACAACAAATCGAATTTAAAAAATAGTTCGTTAAAATTTCGCACAGCGCAAAATACTCGACAATTTCTGGCATTGTGATTTTCGCGATACAATTTATAAGAGTTTGATCTATACTTTGTTTTTTATATATTTTTTTATACGCGTCTCTTGTTCACTTTTCTCTCAAGAACTTGATCTCGATATAACTTGTTCGGAAAGTTCGCAGCGTTTTTCCAATAAAAGTGGCATCACCGTAGGACGTATCCGAGACACGCATTCGATACTAAAACCATCGAACTGCACCGTGCATTTACAGAAGCGAATTATGCGAGTCGGTGCGATAAGTTTTTAAATTTCATTTTTTTTTTGCTGCATAACTTTTCGAACAACCCAATAAAATCTTTTTTGAAGAATCGGCTTTACGTGTCCTATTTATCAATTCTTATCTTCGCGTACGATTGTAAAGCGGTGTTTTTGTTCTCGATACATGTTGCAAAAATCGAAACTGGGCCGTTGCGTGAGAGAGAAGGTAAATTTCCACCCACACGTTTGATTTTTTTCACATAAAACCGATAAACCCGCTGAGTATTCCGTCGCAATTAAGATTATGGATTTTCCATTTCCGAGAGATGTGTCGCGCGTTGTGAGAGAGATGCAATCGCTCCTCCCCGTTGTACGTGACAAACTTGTCACCGCGGCGCTAATTCTCCTCGACCGACGCGACGGTACACGCGTCGTCTGACGCATAAACGTTCGACCGCGGTCCAATAATTCGACCGCGCGCGGTTTATGCTAAATACACACGCGGCTTTTACGCCGTGTTCCGGCCTCGAATCTCTGCACGTGATTGCATTTGAGCAACGCGTACGCGAATGCGCGGTATTACGTGGCGATTGATCCAAAAATAAACGCACTACTGCGTCCGAATGCGGACGACGATAATGCGGACGACACGGACGGGAAAACGCACGTGAGACGCATCGCGACGATCGTCCGCGTGTGACCGCGTTTTCTCTCAACTCGACCCGAACTCCCTTCCCCAAGAGAAAAGTCGTCGGTTCGCATCGGGGCCGGTCATGAAGCCGTCAAAGCCGACCGCGCGCAATGGCGCATTTCCGGAGAAGACGCATGTATTATTTATCTGGAACGGGCGCGAAAGCCAAAGCGACACTTCGTGCTCGACGTTGACCTGGTTGGTCGGCTCTGTCCGGCCGTTGGTCGGTCGGTTGGCTGGTTGGTTGGTGCACGTGTTGCTCGCGCGGAACATTCAAGGCGCGGGATCGATATCAGTCGGTGCAGCGCGCGCGATGCCGCAAAAAGCGCCGGTTTCCCGGTGGCGATGACGGGCCCGCGTTTCACCCCCGCGGTCCTCCAGATGACTCCACCAACGAGCGAAATGTGTGAAACGTACAAAAAACGGGAACAGTTAGAGGAAGGGGAGAGGAAGAGGAAAATATAGCCCAACTTTCCGGAAATTGATTGACACGGAAAATCGGCTCGAAACGCGGGCTCGGAATTGGCATCACAGAACCCCCGAGGCTGATGTTTTCAAATGGCGTTTAAACACGGAACATGGCGCGGCGGCGAGAATGAAATGAAGAATAAAGCGAGCGAGGCGGGCGGAAAACGTTTTTCCGCCGGTTTTACCGCCGGTATTTGTCCCGTTCCAATTACTCGGGTAATGAAACGATCGAAGACAAACGTGCGAGGGTTGTCAGAGAGAAAGAGAGTAGCTGTTGAAAATTGCATAAATTCCTTCCGTTTTCCCGCGGAGCGCGACGAAAGTAGCTTAAACGTCGATCGGTGGCGGGAGCGATTCTCTTCTCGCGTGAGAAAAACACAGAGAGACTTTCTGAAGGGCTATTTCTGCAGGAGGGTGAGAAAGAGCCGCATGATGCCTGTGTTTAGATGTAATCTAAACACGGATGTAGTCTAATCTAATACGATAGGCATTGTGGGTTAATGGCTGATTACACGTGCTCGGTTAATGCAAGGTCAAGCGAGCAAGGGGTTGAAGGCGCCAAACCGAGCAATCCAACAGACATTATCCTTTATGTGCACAGCTAACCCTTCGTCACACGTTGTGGATATACGCTGTAAAGAGGTGTTATTAGTATTTATATACGTATTCGTTTTCTTTTGTTCGTTGCGTTTTTTTTTGTCATTAAACCAGACTTACATTTTTACCGACGCCCCGTTTAATGGCGCACATGTTTCTCTTTCCCGCAGTCACTGTGTCCAATAAAGTTATTACACACTGATGAAACAACGTCTGAAACAAAGGAGAGTGCAAAACGCGTGTTATTTAAATTGTTCCAACAGAATTGACGAACAATTACATTTTTATTTAGTTATTACACTTTTTTTACCACATTTGCTAACAATTGAACGGTTTATGACGAATGTTTTTTAGCACATTAAAAGAAATTCGCCACAATTTTTATTGTATCAATTTTCTTTTATTAAGTCGAGCTTTTATTTTTTTTACGGCGTCTCGTCTATTGGCGCGTTTTCTTTCTATACAGTCACTCTCTCTTTCTCTCGTTATCTGCACAGAATTATGTGCTCGATAAAGTTATTACATACTGACGAAGCAACGCCCGAAAAAAGGAAAATGTAAAACGGAGGCGTGTTGTTTAAATTGTTTAACTGACAGTCAATTATTTTTAATTTAGTTGTTACATCTTTCGCTATTATATTTGCTGGCAATTGAACGTTTGTGGCCAATTTTCTTTCATTATGTGAATAAAAGAAAATTCGTCACAGGTTTTATTATATTAATTATCTTTCATTAAGCCGAGCTTACATTTTACCAGTCCCGCCTGTTGGCTGGATGTTGTGCATTTTCCTTTTACGCATCTGCGCAGCAATGATTATGCTCTCTAATAAAGTTATTCAAATTGTTTAACGTCGTTTAAATTGTTTAACCAACAGAAGCGACGAAGACTCGCGTTTTTAATTTACTTGTCACGTCCTTTGTTTGCTGGCAATTGGACACTCGTGAGGGATGAACGATTATAACCGACGGGGAAGGGTCTCTTAATAGCGAGGTCTCGATATCGATTGCGCACTTTGTCGACAAATCTGCCGCAATTTCACCACAAAGTGGTGGATTTTGCAGTTCGATTTGCGTACCGATCGCGACGAAACCGCTATTAAACCGTTATTTTATGGTCAATCAATTCCGGTTGATTTCGCCACCCTCGCGCCTCCCCCGTCATTCTCCGCGAAATTCGAACACACTCTCGGCGTAGCGTTGCGCTAGCAAAGTCGCAAGTTCGCTTCCGTAAAACGAGGTCGTTCAAGCGCCGCGAAGAGTTTCGAGCGCGCGACGGAAAGAGCCGCGAAAACGATCGATATCGTTTTCATTTGTGTGTGTTTTTTTTTTTTATTATCCTCCCGCGCGCGCTTGATTCACACTTGCTGCAGTTGCGTTTGAAACGTGAAGAAGAAAAAAAAGAAACTGACACCGATATAAACTCTTTCGCTCGTTGACTCGACGAGGCGATTAATTAATCGGGAAGGCGAGTGTTGCGTTTTGTTTTCTCTGTTGCATTACTCTGCATCGCGCTTAAATAACCAGCTCGAGTAGAAAATAGATAGGTTAATTAAAACTAGATATAAGTTGATTAAAAACGCTTGTTAACGTCGTGTATAATCTCGCCGTTCGGAGATGTGAAATAAACTTTTCTAAATTAGACTGCCGGGAAACTACTGCTGTAGCTCGTTCCAATTTCCACTTGTTGGAGTTCCGCGCGATGTTAGATTTATTCTCCGCTTCTCAGCGCCGAATATAATTCCTCATTTTTCATTTCTTTTCGCCCCCCCTCCCCTTCCGACAGATAGGGGAGGGCAAAACTCATACATCTTTAAAAAATGTGACGCTGTCACAAGTCCTTCCGCGGGTGCCATTTTTTTCCTCGGCGAAACTTGATCGGACACCGTGTTTTTTTTTTTTTGCCAAGTTGTCGACGTTCTTCCGTGGCGCGCGCAAAGGGAGCTACTGACACTCGAGCGTTGCGGTCGAGAGAAATCGCGTCGTTTGCGCTTTATTTCCGGAGGGAGAGAGAGAGAGACGCGTTGTTGATGATCCACTCCACTCGCGTAAATAGGAGTAAAATTAACCGAGGGAGAATTTATGCGGTCGTCGGCGGAAGAAACGCGCCCGCTGGAATGGGGGTGAAACGTTGCGGACACGGGGGAGGGAAATTCGTCCGGCGAAAGGGTTAAACGATGCAAATTGCGACGACTGCCGCGATGCGCGTCATTTCTGCGCGCATATTTTTCAGAGAGAGAAAGAGAGAGAGAGAGCCTCGGTCCTCGAGGCGACGACATGCTCTCCCCTTTTTTTTCTCCCCGATTAATAATCCCCGGCTCCGGCATGCTCCACTTTCAGCGTCGCATCTGATGACTCGAAAACTAGGCCGTTGGCCTTCGTCGGTTTCCGTTCTCGTGAAAGCTCGTGAAAGCCGAGCTTTGGCTCGGTCGTGAGAAAAGAAAAATCGAAATCTAATCCGAAAAAAATGAACGATTACAACACACACACAAGCTCTTTTGAAAGATCCCGATAATAAGCGAACGTCGGTCGAACGTATCTCGCCGACGAGAGAAAAGTGAATAAATGAACGATTGTGGCAATGTCGGGATTAAATTTTTTATCACGACAGACAAGTATATCGATTTTGTCAAGTGACGAAACGAATTTCTTCGCTTCTTCGTCTTTTTTGTTTGCGTCGCGCGAACGTTTCCAAGACCGATGTGTATATTTTAACGGAGAAAACGATTAACAAATCAACACTCGCGCGGTGCCATCAGAAAGTAATGATCGGAATCGCGCGCGCGCCTGTTTCTAAAATCATCCAGCGAATTACTCGCACAAGTGCCCCCGTCGACGTTATATCTGAATGCTGAAACGACTCGTTAATAATTACGCGTTGACCCACTGCCGCTTTCGGAGGCTGCGCCGTCTTATAGCGCGTCGCGCTTTTAAGCTCGCATATTCGGGAACGAGCCCGTGTAACGACCGCCGTTCTATCTCCCGCTATATTTGTTTCGCAACTTTATAAAAAAAAAAAAAAAACGCGATCGCACGTAACGATCTTCTCTTCTTCGACGGGCGATTGGTAAGTGGCCGAAACTATACGCGAGACGGACGGAGCTCGAGTCGAGGTGGTTTGTCGTTGTGACTTGAGTTTCATCCTTCAGAAGAGCGAAATGTCAAGCGCCGGCTCATTATCGTGGCGTTTGTACGACGGTCCACCTCATCGTCAAGGTAGACGCTCGTCAGGAATTTTTGACGATGCACCGCGGCTCAATTGTTAATGCAACGACTAGAATTTAGTCGGACTTCTTCTTTTTCTTCTTCTTCTTGTCAATCGTCCCTCGTGCATACATGCATGTATCTCGCGCGAATGGATCGAAGCGCGCATTTTCCGTCGTCCCACATAAAGCCGCGCGTGTGCGAGAGAATATTATTCTACGGAGTGAGCATCGTCCATGTGAAACGCAATACGGTGCTGCTTATATACACGTACATAGCGAACGCTCCGATAACGCCGGCTGATCTTCTCGCTAGATTGCTCTAAATGGATTATAGTCCCCGAGCGGCGGCCCTTTATAGGGCTCAAAGGTCATCCGAACTTACAATTTCGCATATTCCGCTTCGCCGAAGATGCGCGCGTTTCCATTTACAGAATGCTTTCCATAAACAGAAAAGTGCTTTCAACTGAAATCCCAATTTTTTCAGCAAAACTCCCGTTAAGAAATTAAAAAACAAAAAAAGAAATATTTTTGTTTGAAAAAGAAATATAAATTTTTCAGATCGTAACACGGTTTCAACTGCACAGGTACGTAATGAAACACCGGAAATGAAAGTAACACCGGTCGCTTTTCGCAATAGTTTTTTTTTTTTAATTAAATTCATCGAAAGGGATTCTCTACACGAGATGCAACCTTTCAAGCATCCGAAGTATTTTCGAATTGAATTTAATTCGAAATGTAATGTAAGCCGTAATTTACACCTAAAATCATTACAACAAATTTCGGCTCGTATAGCGAAGATTAATTCGATCTTGCGCGCTAGGATGTTCGCGCGATGTGTACTTTTATTTTATTCCAAACGTGTAAATCAATACACGTAACAATGCGAATTGAACTTGTTGTAATTTCACGGCCGGTTGAAAGATTTCACGTTACTTCATTTCCAAACATTGCGAGAAAAATTCGCCCGGTGACCTAATTGGGAAGGTGCCTGAAAGGAACGCGGGAAATCCGTGTTCGACTTCTGGCCAAAATGACTTTCGCAATCGGATTTTCTAATTGGCATGGAGAGGAGGATTACATTAGATATTACATCTGTATGTAATGCAAATCAGGCGTCTTGTAGTTTCAAATTGAATTTATAATTCGAATTATCATATGTATTAAAATTACACACGTTTCGTGTAAAATAAAACTACGTTTCGCGCGAACATCTAACGGATTGGCTCACACAGAACCGAATTAATCTTCGCTAGTTTAAGAGAATTATATTTTCATATCTCCATTAATCCTAATCCTGTGAACTCTGACATTTCTGTCCGACGCGCTATTAGTTAAAATGCAAAAAACCTGTAAAAATTCATGGAATTTTATTCTAAAGGAAATAACATCAGTTTTT
>QVNV01007463.1:0-18285 GCA_014825455.1 Pseudomyrmex pallidus | reverse complement strand
ATGGCGAGTTTATGCTAGACGCTCATTGGCCCATATAGTTTTATGCTATGCATATGCAGCTATGTCATTTTGTGTAGAATAGGCCTTAAGATGCCAGTGCACGAGTTGTATCATTTGGCGGGATTTACGATAAACATACCGGATGAAGCGAAAAAAACAGTGGCGAAAGAAAAAGTTTCATGTGTACAAAACATAAATATTTTGCTTTCACAAGAATCAAAAACATACAGGTACATTGGTCTGATAACATAAGAAATACAACTGCTGTTTATATATAACATGAACTTTATTCAATCATATACAAAATAATAAAAAACAGTTACAACTTTTATTTCGAAACTAAAGAGAACAAATCTTAGATTACGTTAATATTATTAGTATCACACTTGTATTGTACTTTGTCAATTGTTTTGAGAAAAGTGAAAAAAAAAAAAAAAAGAAACGAAAGAAACACTTTTATCAAAAGATCAAAGAAAAAAGAAAAGTGCTGAATCTTTATAGAATAAGAATACAAACTAGGTATATATATGTATGTATGTATGTATGTATGTAGAGTTTGTTAAAAACATATTGTCAAAATGTTTTAATATTCTATTACTTATTCTAGAACATCACTTAGAATAATAGCAATATCCATTGATCATTAGTACTTATTAATATATATATACACATAAGTAAATATATATATATATATATATATATATATATAGAATACTAATATGTACAGTGACACACATGGATATGCATTAGGTCTCAAGTATCTTTACTTTGAAGCATTTTCTTTTCTAAGCCTGTAGAAAATGTTAAGTCTCAAGTTGGATGATGGTTAATTGAATGCAAATTTTTTATAATGAATTACATTGAACATACTGAAAAATCCACTATTAATCTCATGTGATAATCTCTAGCGTTGCCATTATTTTTAACTGTTCTTAAAAAAAAAAAAAAAAAAAAAAAAAAACAAGTAACTTAATATCTACAAAGCCTGTAAACATTTTGACAATTAGTTCAATTATACAATTATCTCTAATGCATAAGTGAAAATATATCATACTTGATTCAGAACATAATATTCTTATGTCACTATTATATGAATATTATACGAAAAAATATTTGTTATATGAAAATAAGTCTTATGTCCAATATGTTTATAAATCTATCTATATCTAACTTTTTGTAGCTTCTTTGTGGATGTTGGTAATACTTCATACTTCTGTCAGCATAAAGTTATAGCTGCTCTTGCAACGTGGGCATATGACATAGTCATATAAAAAGATCATCTGTAACATAAGATGACAATAGGTTTGAGAAAAACATCTTGAAATATTATGCTACAAAAAAAAAGCAAAAAAGCACTATAACCTGAGGATGTTGTGGGCAGCAGTGTCTCACCCTTCCTTTGGTCCAAAATCCACAACTGTTGCATATAATCTTTGAATGCGGTCTGTAGCAAATGCATTTCATGGATTTATCTTTCATCTGCAACATCTTTCTCATATTGCTGAAGTTATTGTTGCTCATCACGTATGTATCCATGGTTGATTTAGATGTGAAAAATCTGGAAATATGTCAAAAAAAAAAAAAAAACGAACAAGCGGAATTAAGCCTTGTTTTCAAAATTGACGAACGCCTTTGTCTCCGAAAAACCGAACAACTCAATCGACACTGAACAAAGTCGTCTTAGAAGGGACGTTATTCTTAATACACTCTTCCGAAAAGACAACGAAACAAAATTATTCGGTTTACGCGAATGCTATACTCAGAATTGTATCTCACTTTACCGATATCTCTTGTTCTCGACAAGTAACTTTAGACATCAAGTAGGTTGCTGTAGTATGTCTGCTCGAACCTTCGCGTATTTGCTGACTGGATGTAATCAAGGACAGGACAAATAACAAGACTGTTTAGACTCGAAGAACGGTTTTGCACAAATGATGACAAAGAGGTCACGCGAAATTCAAATTGATAACTTTATCACTTTTACGACAGATGGTGCGCGGAAACAAAACTATCGAAAAAGCGGCGCTTGCACTGCTTGCAGTCGCTTCGAGTCGAATCGACGATGATCGATAATCAATATCGATCTGAGACAAAAGGTTTGTTCGCGTCGCATGCCCCAACATGCTCCTACTTGCTCCAACACGCTTTAACTTTTGAAGTTTCATTAAAGTTTCATTGAAAAAGATTGCGTTGGAGCGAGTAGGAGCATGTTGGGGCATGCGACGCGAACAAACCTAAAACAAACTTTAAGTTGGTTTATCTCATATACAAATGCGACGGTATGTACGCGAACAATTTGCGGCTGTAAAAAAATTTAAATAAAAAAGAAGACGAGAGGAATGTGGTTTCTTGATTGTAAATAAAGAAGAAGGAGATAAGCGGAGAAAGGTGTCTTTCTGGTCAAGTAAGCGAATTAAAAACAAGGACAAAGAGGATCGGAACAATCATCGAAACAATTGCAAAGAGAAACGCTATACGTTTAGATCTAATTGAGAGGTATTATATATTTTTTGTATACATAAATATATGTACAAAAACATACACATGATTGTATAATTACAATTCGCGATGTAACCTCTTCGTTACTATTTCCCGCGTCGCAATTTTTTTTTTTTTTTTTTTTTATCCACGCGGTTCTGTAAAAAATAACGAGAAATAATTCACGCTCCGACGCTAACCAGGCAATATTGATCATTAATTCCTCTATTATAATTTCTTTATTTTTCGTTGAATCGTTACACGCGTCGGAACATTTTTTTTCCGGCGAATTTTTTGATATTAAGTTCGAAACTAGTACGTTATAAAAAGAAATATATTTCGTCGTTAACATCTAGATTCTCGCATTATACATCTCCTTATTTTCTATTAAAAAAAAAAAAGAAATCTTAACAGACTATAATGTCCGTTTCCGTCATTTCCTTAACTGAATTGACCGGTTATATTCCGTCGGAATTGACCTATCGTGTCGGTCGATTAACTGAATTCACACCAATCGCGGTTGACGCGTAATCGACCGATATATTACGTTATCCGGAAATTAACGGAAACGGACAATAACACACACACACGTGTTCTCCATTTCATTCAAATTCGTTCTTTGATTTTCTCTTATTAGGCGAATATATAGGAGACCATTTAAACACGGACGAGAGAAAGATTTTCCTTCTTAGAATATAGTAAAGTTTAATTTGTTAATTCACGTTTTTATTTTTTTCCTCAAATCAATATTTCTTTATTGGCGTTTCAATGCTCGTCGCTACGTGAAAACGGTACGTATCTCTATTTTTTTTTTTTTTTTTCGAAATCGTGTTCAATGTTAGAAGGAAGGATGCGTTACGCGCGCCTCATCGCGATCATTTTTTCTTTTTCCACTCCTCCGGACATCGCATTAGGCGCGAATTCGAGGCTTTTTTTTTTTTTATGTTTGCTCTCTCATGCTTAACACTTACGAACAAGTAGATAAAGTTACTTCATAAAAATATATCAGTGCCTGTCACTTCCGTGAATACTGGAGTTTTATTTTTACGGAACTTGTATTGCAACGGTGTCTTCCGTGAAAAGAAATGACAAAAGCTCAGTTTGGTGAAAAAAAAAGAAGTTCACTTTCATGGTGTAAATCCGTGCGACTTGCAATAAAATACCGATCGCGCGGAGGGATAACACTGTGTATATTCTTACGAGGATGTATTTCCGGACAAAGAGTCGTTACACATTTATCGTCTCTATATCTCGTTCGAACTCTGTAGAAAATTGTTCTGTCGTCTCATTGCGAAACGATCGATACTGATGGTCGGTACTTTTATTGATCGTTATGTTATTGCAAGGCCAAAAATGGCAAAAAAAAAAAAAAAAGAACGGTATATAGCAGCGAGAGAGATCCTGTGTGTTGTGCAATGTGTCTATATATTTATCATTTTTACATCATTATACAAAGTCTCATGGAAGACGAATCGAAAGATCAGTCAACGTGAACACGAGAAGAAAGAAAGATCTATTTTTAATCGGCCGGCACTTGTGTCACCCTCCCCCTTCGTACCTGTCAGTGTGCGTGTGTCGTAAAATATTCCCTTGGTACGAGTTTCATTTAAATTATTCACATACACCGCTTAAACTGTCTCACATACGGCGCTTAAGTTATTTCACGGAGACACCGTTTAGGTACATGGAGTATATAGGAAACTTTATGTTTTCGAAAAATGTAAGAGTACATGATAAAAATAATTTACATTTACACGCGTGATTTCTCTCTCTCTCTCTCTCTCTCTCTCTCTCTCTCTCTCTTTCTCTCTATTATCGTACGTATAATTTTTTTTTTTTTTTTTTTATCTCGCGTTCTCAATAAATACTCTCTTCGTTCTAGCTAGAAAAGCGGATTTTTTACACAGCGACGTAATACAAAAGTTAAAGATCTTCACGAGACATTCGCGGAAAAATGTCAATATAGTCGTGCACACAATGTGTGATGAAATGTCATAAAGAAAATAGTACGTCTAATGCTATTGTTTGTTCTTTATGAAGTTTGCACTTCCTCTGTACTTTTTGGTCCATCCTTTCCCTCTATCAATCGTATATATATTTGTTATATAGCCTCTCTTTTTCTCTCTCCCTTCGATATTCTCATTTTTTATCTCGCACATGCTCCCGTTCGTCATCAGTTTTGTACGTTATGTATAATTTTGCGGATTGCCATTATTTTATTATTGTCAAAACAAAAAAACTAGCGTGAGAAAATGTAATTAAAAATGCGAACGAATTAAAAATTTCCTTATATTTCTCTCCACTACGAGAGAGAAATGCGACGAATATCAAAGAAAAATAATATTTTTCTAAATCATTAGTATTTCGAAAAATTGCACGAGAAAAAAAGACGCTCGCAAAAATAAAGCAAAAGAAAAAAAAATCGCAGATTTTCATTTGGCTTCGCAAAATCGCGCTATCGGTATCGCAGTAGATTTTAGCATAATTCTACACATCTTGCTGAAGAAAATATTCCAGTAACTTCTGTAATATATTCACGAGTTTTTTCTCTCTTCCTCGCTCTAGTCAACAAATATATCATTTTTTTTATCAGGTACACAAGCGATAACAGGTTACAAGCTTAACTCGACTTCTCTTGCGAGACTTCAATTTAACCTTAGCAAAAACTTCGAAATAACCGTCTCATGATTCGCGGATCGATTCGCGGTACATGAACGCAATCGCACGCTCGCGTAACGACGCATCGATTCGCAGGCAATGTTTTGGACCACACAGAAACGCGCTTTTTCTCAATACGACGATTAATTAGCAGTTTGAAACACAGTCGACTTTGTACACGCAATGACGTACGTTCCCCCAGTTTATTTCGTTCCCTGCGAGGGAGTTACACTCTGACGCCGACGCCGTTGTCGCTCTTGATCTCCGACACGACGTCGAACGTCGGGGTGCAAATGTCGGTGGGCGTGGGGATGGCGAGCGGCGCAAGTCGCGGATTCCTTTTGACCGGCGGGTCCTTCAGGATGTAATTCGCGCAGTGACGGACACGCAGCTTGCTCGAATGCACCTCCGGCTCGAGTCGGAGGATCGCGCAGGATCGCGTAGACGGGTAACGGGCGCGATGCACCGACTCCGTCGATCTGCTCTGCAAAGCCGCCTCGATCACGCATCGTCGGAGATTCACCGTCGACATCGAGTTGTACGCCGACGAGTTGTCGCGTTCGGAATCGGGCGTGAAGACGTCGGGCGTCAGGACCGGGGCCCCGTCGCTATCTTCGAAAGACGTGAAGATGTCCGAGTCGGGTACGGACGGCGCGCTGAAGAACGACTCGCGCAGCGACGACGACAGAGCGTCCGGACACATGAACGGGTCCAAGGACGTGACGTCGTTGAGATCGCTGCTGCTGTTGCACGTTTGGAAATCGTTGACCGAGTAAGACGACGGGAATGTTTGGTCACGTTCCGTCACGCTCGACAGGATCTCCTGACTCCTTGACGATTCCGACCACTTCGAGTCGGACGGTCGCCTCGAACTGAATCTGGTTGAATCGTGTTCGGCGAAGATTGGATCGGGCAGTCTTACGTCTCTACCTTTGTCCGAGTTTCTCAGCAGCGCCTCGAACAGATCGATCGGCTCCAACATCGGCGTGTTGCTGGATGGAAGATCGTGGCTCTGATTATTATCATTCTGTTGTTGTTCGGACGGCTCGCTGTAGTCTTCGATGTTCAGCAGCACGGTGGGTATCACCGGATCCGAGTGTCTCACGGGGCTGCTTTTCTTACCTAGAGGCGATGACTTCGCGCGTTGCGTCGCAATGTCGATGGCGGCGTCGCGCGGGATCTCAAGACTCTGCGTCTCCTCGTTCTGAAGCGAGGCCGCGGGAAGAGGATCAATGGGACTCGGGGGTTCGGAGTGTATCGTCGGTACCGTCAGGGTGTCCATCAAGTTGCAGGGTTTGAGTAGAATTACGCGGTGCGGATCGATCGTGTTTATCGACTCGGAGTGCCTTAGAACGTCCAGGTTTCTGCGAGTTTGCATCACATTTCTGGCAGTAAGGTCCACTCGGTGATGCGCGGACGCGCCTCTCGACGACGGTGGATCCAAGTTGATGAGATTCGCCAACTTGTTCGGCGTGATGGTCACGTGCGGCACGCTCGGCGACGCGCTGCGTCTCGGTGTGCTCGCCTCGGAACTCGGCAGGGCGCTGTTGGGCACCGAGGAAGAAGACGCCGAACTGGTCTTCAGCTTGAGCTTCAAGTTCGGACTCACGCGCCCGAAGCCGCGAAACTTCGGCCGCGGATGCGGCGAGGTGGTTTTGTTGGTTGGTGTTCTTTGCTGCTCCTCCATCTGCTTGTAGAGCATCATCGCGTGCCTGGCTAACGCGCCCTCGAATCCGTGACTGAGATTCTGCACGGAGTTGCCGTGATTCTTGTCGCCGCTTTCGCTCGTCGGGAAGGGCTTTATGTTCGCGTCGCAAGTGCGCGTCGTCGCGGACTTGAGATTGGAATCCGACATGGACGACAGATTCGAATTTCGTCTCTGACCGTTGCCGCGGCACATCGCCTCGTCGAAGTCCTTCGTCTCCATTCCGGGTGTGTCGGTGCTCAACATTGGGTCCGACAGCGCGTTCAGCTGGAAAAATCTGCGACTGCTGTGCGGTTCGTCGCTCTTCAAGTTCTGATAGGATATAAACTTCGGCTCGGAGATCAGCGGAAAGTTCTTGCTGTTTATCCGCTTATGATTCAGTCGTCGGAGATGCCTGATCTTGTTGAAGGTCGGGTCCAGCAGGTACTTCAAGTTTCGAATCTTGTCGATGTTGTGGTTGGAGTCGATCACGTGGTTCCGGTCGATAATGTACTTCGGATCAAGCATTTTCGTGAGATCGTGGATGTTCTCCTCGATAATATCGCCCGCTTGACTGCTGCAGGACGCGGCGTGCTCGACGTTGTCCTTCTCGGGCGAGATTTCGGTTAGTTTTTCCGAGGGATCTTGGCACTTTCTGCTGGCGCAGAGAACAGTGTGCGGCTTGGCGACCGCGAAGCAATCTTCCGCGGGCGGATGTCGCCTGTTCTCGTTGCTGTCGTTGTTCACCTCGGCCAGCTCGAGATTCGCGTTGATGCTCCGTCTCATCGGCGAGCATACGTAGCGACTCGGCATCAGACCAAACAGCGCGATCAGATCCTCGGCGATCTTGCCGGCGGCGACGCGCATCTCGCCGTGATGAAACGCGTAGATCCAGGGATTCGCGCCGCTGTGCGCGAGAATCGGCAGGCCCAGCCACACCACCGTCCAGTCCGACAGTATGTTAGTGCCGCAGAATATGTCCACCAGCATGCAGGTCTGGAAAACGAAGAGAAGAGTGTTCTCGATATTGCTTTCGAAAGCTGCGGCCGACACCGCCGTTTTATGGTGAAAAGGAATTTCAACAATAAAGCTATACTGATAGATATCGATTTCCGAAGAAAATGCTCGAAGCACAAAGTCGATGCAACCACCGACGCGCCCTTTGAAGTCTCTCTTCCCACGTATAAAAATTATTTCACTATGCACATCGCGGAAATTTTTTTTTTTATTTTCTATATATATATATATGTAGGAAAGATATATATGTAACGTATGTATATGTGACGTAATATTTTCCAAAAGCGAAACGGAGAGACCGTGTCGCTTTCCCGCGAAGCGAATTCGTCTCGACGTAACCCGAAGGGACGCGATTTTCCCGCATTGCGCCAGAACGAGACACGTGATGTAACGATTTCTCGCTTATCATTACCGATGAGCGACAGAGTCTCCTGAATTAAATCGCGCCACTTTACTGGGTAAAAAGTTCGCGCGTTAAGGAAACAAATGAAACGGAACTGAGCTCGCAATTGTGTCTCTCGTATTTTGCTCTGATTTTTACAGCGCGATCGCGAAAAACAAAAACGCATTGAGAAGAACGCGAGAAGCGCTTTTTTTTGTCTCGTCATTTTTGTATAACTCGTCCTCTTGCGTCACGTCTCTCTCTCTCTCTCTCTCTCTCTTCGTAATTTCGCGAGTTACGTTGTTCCTTGATCGTCGAAACTTTTTTCCTTGCTTAAAGTAGTAAGTCAAGACAAACCAAGGTCAAAACTTTCTTATCGCTTCTCTTGACGCCACCGTTTCTCGAAGTCGGCCAGTTTCTCAACTCTTAAGCAACCGAGTACTTAGGCTCTCTCGAAGCTACGGATTTGTCAACAGAAAAAAAAAAAAAAAAAAAAAAAAAAAAAAAAAAAAAAAAAAGAAGGAAAGAAAAGAGTATCCCCTCGTATTTCTTCGGGCGTGTTCAACAGAGCCGCCGGATTCGATCGCGTATATATCGTCGAGATGTATTTCGAATCCCGCACTTGATCTCAACATCATCATCCGAGTGTAAGCATATTAATTTTACTCTTCTCTGCTCTGCGAGAGACTCTCTGTATCGATTCGCGGTGATCCTTCGAACACACACGTGACAAACGTGCGCGAAGAAGAGAGAGAGAGAGAGACAATAGATCTCTCTTATCGCGTGTCAACTCTCGCGCGAGAAACTAAATTTTACGCAATGAAACGCGTCTCGTAATAAATGCGCATCAGGAAATCTGATCCTCTTAAAACCGGCGTGCGCGCCTGTGCCCGCGATTTAGCCCGGCGAAGTTAAAAAAGAAAAAAAATGCACCAAGTCTAAGGATCGCGTCGAAGAGCAAACAAGTCATTACCTCCTGTGTGTCGAGGTAATCGTCCGTAACCGAGATGAACGCCGTCAACGTGTTTGGCCGCGGAATTTCGTAAACGACGCGGAAAGACGATGTCAAAAGGCGGACGGGAATAACAAATGGAGGGCGAGAATCGATGCGTGTGTGTATGTATCGTGAACTCGGTCTCGGGAGAGATTAAAAAGTCGCGTGACAGGTTAATCATACATACACGTCGGATGTATACGACGCGTCGACCTTCCTTCGCCTTATTTTCTCTTGTCTCTCCTCCTCTTTTTATTACCGACGCTTCTGCGCGCGGATACGAGCATCGAATGTACAAGCTTGTGCTCTCCGTATCGTATACCGTCTTATGAACACTATATCAAACTTAAACCTCATTCCCGCGAACACGTGGAGTGTGTGTGTGTGTGTGTGTGTGTGTGTGTGTGTGTGTGTGTGTGTGTGCGTGCTTGCACGACGGCGACCGCAGCAGCGAAATGAAATTGATGTCGCGCGTGTCCGACGCGACGTCCAAGTAGTGACGGCGCTTATATGATCAGACATGGCTCGGCGCAACGTGTTTTTTGCCGCGCCACGGCGAGCTTTTACGCGAGCGGAAAGATCGTAAATCTTTTCGCGCGCGCACGAGAGAGAGAGAGAGAGAGAATTTTTTCGTCGGGGTACAGTACGCTTCTCTTCGTGCAAGTAGTATACTCACTTGAAACGGCAGCCACAAGATGAGAAAAGCACCGACCGTGACTGCGAGCGTCTGTCCGTAACGCGGCAGTAACGTCTGCGTTTGATGTCTGAACGACAACTCCACCGTGTAAATTGCGCGCGCGTGTGCACGCGCGACAAGATAAACGTACATGTAACAACCGAGTAGGACGAGGGCGCTCGGCGCCCAGACTGCCACGACCAGGAACACCCGGACCGGCGGTAGCACGGCCGCGTCGAATCTGCAGCTCCCACTGTAAGATGAAACGTCGAGATAAATGTAAGTTTAATCGCAGCTTCTCAAAGCAAAACGTTACTTTCAATTGCTACGATATATTTGTTTTACTTTTTATAATATATATATAATAACGATGATACAATAACTTTATTGAGTGAGCAATTAAGCAAAAAGGATAGAAGAAAAAGAAAAACGTTCAAAAGCCGAGCCAAAAGCTAATATTGAAACGAGAACACGCTCCGCGGAACAACGTTAAACGTTAAATAAATAGAATATAAAATAAACGTTAAATAAATAGAAACAGAAAGATAATTAATTATTAATACATTTTTAATTACATTTATATGAAGAGTAAAAAATGGATGAATGAAAAATACATTAAACACAGATTATATCCAAGCAAATACAATCGGAAAGATGAGCAGCGATATAAACGGCGACAGAAGTATGTATTTACATGTTTTTTTCGATTTTAAAAGCTGATTTGTGAGCTCGCGCAATACTACACGTTTATCGGTAAAGCACATATCGTGTACGCATTTTTTTGAAAAAAAAAAAATAAATAAATAAAAAAAAAGTAAAAAATCATAAAGCTCGCGCGTATATTTTTTCTCTCTCCGCTTGTTCCTCTTCCGCTAATATAAATTTATGTCTTCATGTATGCGATGTCGGATATGAACGCGAATGAGGTGGATGTGCAACGGAGCGCGCGCCGGGGGAATCGATCGAAGGTTCCCCAAGGGGTTACTTTGATTGCGCGAAGGTACGTGTCAGAGGGTGAAAGAACCTTCTTGTCGCCCTTTGTAGTCTAGCGACGTTTTAGCGCGTCGCTTGATCGCTCGTGCACGACCCGCAATACTAGCGAGGCTCACAGAGTGAGAAGCTTCGCCCGCCTCGCCAGGTGGTGCAAGCAATATATACCGCAGAGCTAATATCGCTGCGAGACTCGGCAAGCAAGCGATATAATTTGACACCTCTTCCTTCTTCTCCTCCTCACCTCGTGCGTTAGTTTTTTATGCCGGAAATTGCAATCGCATTGCAATGAGACCGATTATCGCGGAAAATAATTGTTTGTTTTTTTTTACGTGCGAACAATTTTTCTCAATTTACATAATTGCGTTCTGTCTCTCTTACAAAGTTAAATCGACCGTTCGTCGATTAATTAACGGAGCGATTTATTATAAAAAAAAAAAAAAAATAAATAAATAGAAGAATGCGGACGGAAGTATCTTCTTGTAAATTATGCTTTGAAACTTCCTCCCACGGTAAAGAGTGAAAATAATGATTAAAAAAGAAAAAAAAAAGAATAAACGCAAAATTCTTGATCGCGAACATATTGAAGCGATACAAATATTACATCGCTGAAATATTTCAATATTTTCTCGAAATAAAAGCTGCGCGGAAGGTAATTTAAAATGTTACCTCGTGTTGTAATTAAAAATACGAAATAATAATTACGATACTTTTGCGGCCGCGTTTAATGTAAACGTCATTTCGATGACAAGCTGTCGAAGATCACGACCAAGTGCGCTGACACGCTGTTATTAAGACTACGTTACAATAAAGGAACGTTAAGTACGTTGTGTACGATAGTTATTTTATAAATAAAACGTTGGAAAACGAGAATTGGATAACATGGAGTGTTGATAAAAAAGAAAGAGATTCGAGCAAAGAGATTCAAGTTCCGTCTAGTCTTGCAGCGACGCGCGTGCGATAATGTCTAGTTTAGTCCGGAGTTTAGTTGTTATATCATCCGTGTAATGAGTTCGCTCGTTTTGACGACGACACGTGCGTAAAGGGATAATATAACCGCGACGAATATAAATCATGTAGGTGGTTTCTCATACACGATTTCTCGGTAGGATTCCTCGCGTTTCTATTTGTAGAAACGCAGTGCGTTGAAACGTTTGCACGGAACGAACACTAAACGTGTGTGTGAGAGAAAGAGAGAGAGAAAGAAAGAGGCTTCATCTTAAAAATTTTAATCACCGAAGTGCGTTAATTTGAGTAAAATTCTGAGCGGATTGATTAGTTAGAATTCTTACACTCGCGAATCCTTTAATGAATATTCAATCGTCTCTGTGTACTTTAAGTGCAGCGGAGAGAGAAAGAGAGAGTTCGCGCGATCGATTCGCGCGCGATAATAAAATACCGCACGTGTAACTCGTGTTTTCGCTCTATTTAAGTTTTCTTATGCTCGTTCGTTTCTTCCCGCGCTAAAGGACATGCAAATGAAAAGCTACTGTGTAAACTTCTTTTGTTACACTTTAGTGCGCGAAGCAAACGGAAAACCACCTTCCTTATATTCCTCGCGTTTTCTCGTAACGCTATAATTAGAATGTTTAAAGAACGGAAAACGAATTCGCTTTAAAAAAGAAAAAAAGCAACTACGCGAACAAGTTCGATGACATTTGGTGTTTTACGTCAAAAAACTTTACATTGTAACGGTATCAATTAAAAATTGTGTGAAATCATTTGGAATATCGTCAGATATTCTCGCGAATGCGTGGGATACGCGACAGCGTGTAGGTGTTAACGAAGTTTAATGTTTTGTAAATAACTGAAACAGACAGTCATCGAATAAATATTGAATAAATACTATTTTTTATAAAAGAACGCACAACACCGCGAACGAATAGCAACGTGTAATATCGTGCGAAATTGTGCATTTGCTCCTTTCTTTGTTTATGGAACGTGACTAGAATAGACAATACGATTTTAACAATTTTCCGAGAAGGGGTTTGTGAAAATATACGTGTGTTTCTTCATACGTATATTGTGCGTGGGACGATGAGATTAAAAAACAGAAAACAAGTCTGGTAAGAAGAAGAAGAAAAAAAAAAGAAACAACCTCTCTTGGGATTAAACGAAAGTTTGCGTATATCTTGCTATATTCTTCCGCTCGTAGCTAAAACCAAACAGTATTTTCCTTGACATGAACAATCGCGAGGAGTTCAAGTTGTTCGTGGAGTATATCCTCTCGAGAGAGAATCGTCTTTAAATAATAAATGTATGTTCACGGGACTCGCAATCAGATACTCTCCGACAAAGATTATTCTGAATAATTAATCTGTACCGGAATTAACTCGGAGATGTTATAAGAAAACTATAACTCGTCCATTATATTTCACTTATGTTCTAAATTGTGACCCCGTGCATCTTTACGATACTTATGAAAAATTTGGTTTTAAATTAAATTTGATTATTTTCTTGTGTGGCACTTAAATTAATATTTCTTAAATTACTACACAAGTATACAAATCTAACACAAATCACTACTGTCTATTTCTACAAAACATCGGCGATTCACAAAAATATCGAGCTAGTTTATTACTTGTACGATTGCGTCCTTCCGATGATTTGTGCGTGAATGAGGGGTGAGAGGCCGACGGCGATCGCGTAAATCCAAAAGACCGCGATGTACTTCTCTATGCTGCTGTGGGTGATGATGTTTCTGTATCTCAGCGGCTGCGCAAGCGAAGTCAGACGGTCCACCGCGATGGCCACGGTCACCAGAACGCTCACGCTGCAGAGCGCGATGATGATGCAGTACGGCATGATGCACAAGGTGGAAACGCCGTTTTCCGGTAGACCCGATAGCTCCAGCTGCATCCCGAAGGGCATGAACACGCCGACCTGACAAAAAAAAAAAGCCACCACCCCGGTTCGGTTGTTATCACGGATCTAAATGAACGAGTATCACGCGTGCCCTATCGCGCGCGGAAGTTGGCCGCAAAGACACGTCAAAACGGCAGCAAGATTGATACCGCTGAGAATCTGTTTGCAAGAGCGGCGAAAAAAGTAATTACCGTGCAAACACTGAATTTTTTGCATTCGTGACGCAAAATCGCCAAAATTCTTTATAAAAGGACGGAAGAGTAAGATTAAAAAGATTCCAAATTTAACAAACTGTAAAAGAAAAGTACAAGTAGGATTGTAAAGAGTCTACGCAAGATGTTCAGGCGCAATAATCTGTCCATTTAATAAAAAACTAAACAATAATTTTCAATATTTTTTCTTTACAAAAATATAAGAAAAATAAGAACTTGCTGCGATAAGATTCGTTCGCGCAAAATTTAAAAAGCAAGTTTTTTTTTTTTAATTTACGTTTACGTAATTTGCTATTTTACGTAACATTGCTTGTATATAAGGGAGCAAGAACAGTCGTGTGGATAATATATAATAAACTTACGCCGAAATCGCTGATAGCCAGCGAGACCAGGAGATAGTTGGACGCCGTTCTGAGCCTCTTGTATCTGTAGAAGGCGGCTAAGATGATCGAGTTGCCGGTGATAGTGACGGGCGACAGGATGCAGACCACGGAGACCGCCAGGATCACCGCGATGGGATTGACGTCCAGTCGCGTGTCCCTGGTGACGGCGGATATGAGAGCAGTCGTCACTTCCTCGGCGGTTGACGACAGTGGCGTATCCGTGGCGAGCGCTGACATTGTCGCTCACGCGGCGGCAGGAAGATTCTTTCCCTTGTCTACGTGGCCTTCTCTCAGGTCAAGTTTCTCTCGTCGCGGACGCGTTGTCCTTCTCCGCACGACGTCATGATGTCATGAACGTCTCTCCAGATTGTTCACGTCGCGTTTAGTGTAGGACAGTTGACGGCGAAATCACTTGGTCCTGATAACACGCGAAAGGACCGGCTCGGTCAAGCGGTTTTAGAGAAACAAAGGACGGATTTGTGCGTACCGCGAACGTGTTACGTTTTATTAGCGAAAACGTGCGTATCGATCGGGATGCGGTAATCGCCAAAATCTTTGATCCCGCACGTTTGATTATATTTGAGAACAATACAGGTGATTAACAATGACGTGAAGTATATGGAATAATCGGAAATTATTATCCAGACTGCGCGCGAATACTTTCGGTTGTTATTATCACATAGAATTTCAAAGCCAATACGTGTCTCTCGCAGTTTTCATCGAGATAATTGGATACACTGCAAAATACATGTGAATCATATCGGAAACAAAAGTAGATTATGCGTTTAGTATTCGCAATGGGTTTATCCAGATTTATGTTTGTGTGAAAAAAAATTTGTAAAGCCGTTTTTGTTTTGAAAGAACGAAATACGAGAAGAGTAATATACAATGAAAATTACAATAAAATAATTTCCGGATCAGTTTTATACATACGTTTTTTAATCTCGTTAACAAAAAATATCAACGCAACTTCTGCAACGCGCAGAATGATGTTATAGCACGTAAATGTAACACGACACATCGCGAATACCTGAATTTTAGTATTTTTATTGACTCTTTATTTTAATAAAAATTTAAAAATAACACTTTTCGAGTTTAATCGTTCAAATTTATCTCCGACAAAATGAAAACCGATTTGAATTTCTGACTCTCTCTAAATCGCTCCGTTATAATGCGCGAAAGTTTCGCGCTTCAAAGAGTCTTATCGCACGAAATTTAAACACAAGATGAGATTACGATTGTAACGCCGAACAACTTTACCAGAGTCTGTACGATTTGCTTGTTTCTAAATTAATTCTCCAGCAAGTTGAACATTTTAATTAAAAGAATGGTTCAATTGCAACGCGCGCGCAATTCTTAATCGGTACGGAAAAAACGTTCAAAGTTTCATGCTTGACAGATAAATTGTGAGAAAAGTTATTACATACTTTGGGAATCATAAATATTTATTTTGCGCTAATTGGCATTTTAAATTGAAAAAGAGTATCGTTTATGAGAATATTTTCAAGACAAGTTACTGTTTCTCTCGGAAAGTTTAATCATCAGGTGATGATAAGGCAATCTGTTATTTAGTCGCAAGTTTATAGTTTCTCTTCACTGACCTTTTCCGTTGCGGCATCATTGATGCCAATTTTTTCACGCTCGGAAATCCGAAGCCTTTCCGTCTTATTGGCGAGAGACCTGTGTATTTCCCGCGACATCGTTGTGACTCTCCATATTCGGTAATTTGATGTTATCCGTCCGACGAGATCCGCGGTGTTTGTTCGCGAGTGTTTTACACGGGGTGCGATTAATCCCTTCGAGAATTAACGTGGCGTTGAGGGTCGTGCCGTTTTCGAGAAGCGAAAGCGATATCCTTGACCTTCTTCCAAATTTGCCTTCGTTTAATTCTTCGCTTTTACGACTCTTCCGATTTTGTCAAGTCCGCTCGTTTCCTGAAACTAACACGTAGTCCTCTGGTTTATCTTTCCTTTGAAACTGTAGCTATTGTAGAAAACCTTTATGTAAGTTACTATGCACGTGAGGTTGCACTATATCGCGGATATTGCGAGGCCATTGGGTTTAGCGTGGAGTTTACATCGAGATTAGAGTTTAAAACGATTCAAGTAAGGTTTCTCTATAAAAAAGCGACGCTTTTTCGCGACATTTTTTTACAATTTTACTGCGTGTATGTTGAACTATTTTGTCGGTTGTACAGATTTTGTCTTTCTTTTTTTTTATATATGAAAAAATTTTTTTACGATTTAACACATTAAATAATATAATGCAATAATAAATACGATTCGTAATTAATTAACAATTGCGGCTTCTCTGCGGTAATAACGACGCGCAGATACGTATTTCCATATCTCGCGAAAGCTCGCGCGAATAATAATAATAAAAAAAAAAAAAAAAATAAATAAATAAAAAGAAGAAGCGAAGAAAACGAATTATTCTCGCATGTGCAAGAAGGTAACGAGTTTATGGATGATCGCGCGCGATATCCGCATTGATCCTAAGGGTCACTCGATTGCGAACAAAAAAGACGATCGTTCCTGCGCGGAGTCGATATAGAGGAATGAACCATCGCGCTCGTTTAAGTCCGCTCCGTGCATCAGCCGTTATCTCGCATTTGCAATTCGGATGAACCGGAACGTGTCGTTTAATGCACGCGCGTCCGACGACGACGACGACGACGACGACGACGATGATCAACATCTGCATCTTGGGTAGGTTTTAACGCTATCAAGATCAACTGGGAGCAATTTACCGGACGACAGTCCACGTGGTGATTCTCGTGACGCGGTGAGACATTTAATTAATTTCAAGGTGTCAAGAATGTGCTCGGCGAGCACAGCACGCGCGCCCGCGGCGTCTCCTCGGAATTTTCTCACGCTCAAAATGCAGTCCATTTCCATTGCAGTCACCGTTTCCCTTTGATAGATCGCCGATGTTTTTAATCCATTTAATTAAACATTCACTTTGAGCACTTTAATTGCCTGCGATGCGCGCAATAATCTCGCGGAGAGCCCCGTCCGGAATTTATCGGATATTTTAAAAAAAAAAAAAAAAAAAAAAAAGATAACAGATTGCGTGTAAACACATGCTCGTGAAAATTTTGTGACGCGAGTGAACATATAAGCGGGAAAATTGTTGCAACTCTCTTTGAGAGATAATTACTCTAAATCAAGCTTATCAATAATATTACCGCGTATGAAACACGTGATGCAGATTTCGTTTTCCGTGCAATTCGATATTCAACCGATTTTCGTCCCAGTTCTGAGCTTTGCAGTGATTATTGATATACGAGTATGTTTATACGTGTCAAGGGGATGTAATTTAACGGGAACAAGCGATTTAGCGCGAGGATTTTCCACATCGGAAATATAAATAACGCGCGATCGTTTTTCGCGATGAAACTCTCACTTTTTCTTCGGATCAAATATATTTATTTGAGTAAAAATAAATATTATCGCACACAAGAGTGTGCTAGTGGCTTCCTATCGCGTTTCTTGAAACGCAATTCACGAACTTGCACTTGTCACTTGTTTGAAGAACTAAGTTATTATCGATAAATATGATTGATAATGTGATATCGTCTTCTCAATTCTTGTCTCTGTCCTACTTTTATGTACAAATAATGGAAAAAAGTCAGCGTGATGCAGAATAAATTGAGATGAAATTGTTCCCGATACTGCTCGTAGAATTATGTTTAAAGTTGTTCAAAGAATTTAACGCGTTGTTCAAAGGCACTGAAAAAAGAGTTTTGTTGAGATAGCCAAAATTTGGTAAATCAAACCAAATAAAATGTTGTGGAAACCAAATTTTGGTTAAGATTATTAAAATTTGCTAATCTCAACAAAACTGTTTTTTCTGTGGGATATTACATATATATAAACATGTTTTAATATTTTTACAATTTTATATACATACGTATAAACTATATACAACGACCTTAATTTTAATG
>QVNV01007457.1:0-12876 GCA_014825455.1 Pseudomyrmex pallidus | reverse complement strand
TTTTTTTTTTTTTTTTTTTTTTTTGAGGAAGAAGAATTGGTTTTTGTTTCTAGAGCAAGTTGTGCTTGCAGCAGTTAGCGGTTGTGTTTATTTCTCAACGCTGAGTATTTAATCAGGAAAATAAATAAATTTGCGGTTTTATTGCTCTTTTCTCTGTATCCGAGAGAGCATGCAACTTTGTCAAACGTAATGTCACAAAACTGTTGTCCGTATTGAAGTGGAACGGGCGGTGATATCGAGTCGTCGTCCCGCGGAAGTTCGCCCCGGAACTCAATTCCGGCCGAATCACTTTGTTATTGGTTTTTATACGGTCGCGCGGTGTACTCTCAAAGAGCAAAACACAGTGGTAATACAGAGGTTCAAACCGAAACAAGTCCGTGAATTCTCTCTCTCTCTCTCTTCTCTCTGTGCTTTCGTCGATTTAACATATCCGAATTTCTCGATGTCCTCTTGCAATTTACCGCTTTCTAATTCAATTATTTTACGAAACATCGAACACGTCGCTCGATCAGTTACCGAGAATTTTCTTCCTTTTTCCAATACTTCGATTTTTATTAAATATTTTATTAAAATACGTAAACCGTGCTTTTTCATTTAATCCTAATTTGGGGTCGAAAATATTGTTTTTGCGAATAACAATTGATATATCCTCAGAACAAAATTCGAGAAATATAAAAAGCCAAAACTCCCGGCGAGACGCGATAATGAATAATTAACGGTATCAGTCGAATGAAATAGTTCATTCCGCGTGTTTGCTCACTGTCAGTGTTTGACAGACGTCTCGCCGCAAGCGCCGCGCCGCCGCGAATTGACTCATACCGGGGCGATAGTTGAAATTTGCGTTCAAAGCGGCGGATTAATAAATTAACAGCGCGAGAAAGATCCGATTTCGATCACATACACACGCGAGCAAAGTGTAAATATTCGCTTTTCTCGTAAAAAGTCAAGCCGATCTTTTCTACACCGTGAATTCCAGCTTTTTTTTTTCAAATTTAACAGGAATGTACACGTGAGTGTTCGACCAAACATTTATCTACAATTATAATTGTTCAAATATGTGGATTTTTATTATTTTTTGTGTGTGTGTAGATACTGTTTTAAACTAATATTAAATTGTTCTATATAATTCACCGTATCGCGTAATATGTGTCGTGAACTCTCCCCTTTAGCTTGCTTGCTAACGCCCAAACTCATCTCGGCAATAATCTGTTTCGTAAGTATCCCTCGCTTAAAGACAAATTGAATCAGTTTCTGCTCGGCGAACGTTGTCTCTTCAGGTTGACCTACTTATGCGCGGTAATCTAACGCGAAGATATTGACTGACGCCTCAATCTTTTAGCAACTTTCATTTAGGAATATATTTAGCGAATATTCGTTGGCTCGAGCAACTCAAATTAGCATTATTCATTATAATTTAATGTATATATTACACGTAGGTGTATAATTTCTAAATATTTCAATTTTTTACGTGTTTGTACAACGAGCTAACTTCAATCTAGTCTAAAATATTTAGACATTTAACGAGAAAAATGGCAATTAAACGTTGTTTTTAAAAAAAAAAAAAAAAAAAAAGAAATCTGACAATAATCTTTACTTGATTCGGCAACCGCCAAAGAAACCGACGTTTCAAAAGACCTATTCACGAGATTGGCTGAAAACGAGAGCTGGAGGAAAAGTCGCCGCTGGCGACGCGGGAAAATAGCCGTCGCTCGTGCAGAATTCAGGCGAAGTCGCGCGGGCGGCGCGCGTGGCTTTTGAATTTTTGAGATTCGGGTCGCGGCGGCGTGTCAAGTGTATCTCGTCGTCAACGAAGAAAGACGGAGGTGAGTGGCACGGGAGAGGTCGATATCGGGACGAGATTCCCGATGGTAGAGAAGAACACTCTTCTTCCCTCGTTCCGTGTCAAGTCCCGCGAGACGCGCGAACGCCCGGCGAAACGTGGCCATTAGCCCGCGCGCGCGCCTCCGCGCCTCGTACATATCGAGTACCTGTCACTGCCTCTGCGAATTCAATTTTCGCGTTTTCGGGGGCGGGGGAGAGAGAGAGAGCAAACCCGGGGTGAGAGCCTTTCGGAAGTACACCCTTTTCTCTCTTCTCCTCCCGCCCTTCTATTTTTTTCCCGGATAATTCGACGGCGTTCCATCTGCAACGCGATATGATTTCCGCTACGCTTAGCGCCGCTGATGGAAAAGCACACACACACACACACACACGGCTTTAATCCGACAAAATGTTATCACACGTCCGTCGTCGATCGGAGGGGATGAAATATTATACCCTTGATCGTTCGCGCTCGATCCGTTGTCTAGAGTGAAAATTTACACGTCACAATTTATTCCGTTACACAATTTATACTCTTCGAAAAAATAACGCGCATATATGTATACATCAGATCAGAGACGTGCGCGCGCGTTCTTTGCGCCGTGATTGATCGGAAACGCGGGGTTCAAACAATACATTTTTTTTTTTCTTTTAACATTCGTTTATATCCGGAGTAACATCGGCGGAGGCGCAGCTGTAAACGCGCACGTAAACTATAAAAAAAATCACGTCGCCTCTGTGATTTTTCGCGAAACAATTCGCCGTTTTGAAAAGTATGGAAACATATACACGTCGTGCGTGTGACAGAACGTGCTTTTTCGCGAGGGAGGCGGGGGGAGAAAGCGCGCACGCCGAGAAACGCCGTTGCAGGTATCATTTAAAATATCTCGGCGTTGTATATATATTCGCCGAAACGAAAACCGTCCGAAAAATTCCACCGGGACGCGCTTTACAACTATCGTAAAACTGTTAGGATACGCTGCTCCAGAAATCGAGGGCCTGGCGTAAAAATAAAAAAAAATAAAAAAAAAAACAGAGAAAAAGAATACACGTGTCGTTTTCTTTCGTCATCGAAGTCGCCTGTGTAGCGCGCCGGAATTTTTCAACAAATCGCATCGCAATAAAAAGACCGCGCGTTGTGAGAGATAAAAAAATAATTAATATAAAAAATTAATTAATGAATTTCCGTCTCCGAATTAATAAATCACAGAAACGCGATCGTGACGCAGAACGTAAATTATTTCAAATCGCATTAAGGTTTTCTCACGAAACCAACGAGATATTTGCTCTATACGTGCGCGCGCGGTCGTTGCTCCGGGAAAAATCCCGAATTACACATACGAGGATTAAAACCGACGATCGAAATAATTTCTCTCAATGTGTTTCGCTCGACTCGGGAATGTCGTTAATTTAGCGATCATCCAGTCTAATAACGTACGTTTTCTCCGACACGATAAGCGCGTTTGGTCTGCGAATTAAGCCGAGGGAACGTAGCTGTGCATAATCGCTAATCGCTCCATAACGCACGGGCTATTGGATAATAAATTAATATACGAACGGTATTCCGGATCGCGTGCAGAGATGCACTTTTACGCGCGCATCGAGAAGAGAGAGAGGCGGAGTGGTCGACGAACAAAGTTGCGGAGCGCCCGCGATGATGATGGCGGTGCAGGGTTGGGGTTGGGATCTCCGTGTGGTGGTTGTGTGACGCGCGGCGATGTGCCGGTGCACATCGAGGGGGATCAATGAACAAGTTCAATAACCTTAAATCCACTTGACGGCGAACTACCCATCGGGGTACGACTGACTGCGTCGCTTCAACAACCAAAATAGATATTCATTTTCCAAGAGTGCTATTTTCCCAGTCCAGACACAAATCCAATACCGCTTGATTTAAGTGCCGCTAAGGGTCAAAGACCCTTACTCTCCCCGCTTACATAATTTCTCGCGCCGCGGACTTTACTCCGCGCCGCGTGTCGATAATATTAAGAAACGTTCCAATTACGAGAGAGATCTCGCGTTTATTATCCTCTTTCGGTTTTGCGCCGACGCGCGTCTCGTCGCGATCGTCGTCGGTTGTAGACGTAAAAACTGAATTGATAAAAACGTCGAAGATGCGCGGAAAGCGTATAACGACAATTCCGCGAACATATTTCGCATTTTCCGTAATTCAAGTTCAAATACTCTTGACGTCGCGTTTAACGTTGAAGTTAAATACCTTTGGATAACGCGCGATCTTATATTAGATACGTGTCGAGTATTACTTCACGTCTGTTTCTCTCAGACGAGAGAAGCCGAGTATTCGAACTCCGGAATCTCTTGAGCGCGAAACAACAAACGAGAACGTGTGTTTTGAAGACACGCCAGAACTTGGCGCGACAGCTGATACACCTCTCTCTCTCTCTTTCACCGAGAAGAGGATCATGCATACTTTACTCAGTCTAATAGTTTTGGCACCGCGAGAGAGAGCTCCGCGTAAATCATGGCGTAAAACATCGTATCCCCCTTAAGAACCGACCGTCGTCGTCGTCGTGTTCGGCGTAACAATGAGCGACGACGCGAATATAGCGGTCCTAAAACAAGGAGAACGCGGTATAATGACGCGATTTTACAGCGACGCGGCAGATTAACTGCACAAACTGCACCGGCGCGCTGTTTGCTCATTCCCGCGGCAACCGCAATTGTATTTACGGCAGCTGTGCCGTTTGTCGCTTTGTTTGCCGAATCAATCGTTTTATCGCTTTTAACGTGTATGTCACTAACGAGCGGCGAATTTCCGACGAATTTTTCCTTCTAAAACTCGCGCGAAATATTTTCCGCGCGACGGATTTGCGCGCGATTGTTTCGCTATCGATGCGAAATTGTTGCGTACAATTAATCAACCTGTGATCAGCAGGTTGCGTTATCTGTAAAAGTACGTGGAGGAAACTCACCTCGAGTTCGCGCTCCGATTTACCACCACTTGATCGGTCACAAATTTTATACCCGAGTCGATTTACTTGCGCGCAACCGATTTTTTCGGGTCCCGCTCACGTGCGAGGATCCTGAGCGCGCGTGTACACGAATTTCGCAAAACGGAATTTGCAAACGAACCGAATTTGGAAAAAAACCGATGTTTGTTTGTTGGTTTTGTTTTTTTTTTTTTTTTTAATCACAGTCTCCGCGAAAACCCACAAACCGGGGTTTTCTCTCAATCAGAATTTCGGCACGATCGCGACAAGCATCGCTCGCGGACTGAATATTCTCACGGGGTAGCATCGAGTGGAGGTGAACTACGGGCGCTGGAGAGGGTAAATGGGGCAAGAGGGGGTTGAGAGAGAGAATGCGCGCGTAGGAGAGACACCGGCGCGGGTGCGCGAAACGGGGTGTATAAGGTTGCGAGAGGAATGGTCGATGGTGTTACTGGCGCGAGTCGGTTAAAAAGTTGCGTTGCACAAACTAATAAAATTCAACTTTTTTAACGAATTTCTCGAACAATGACCTCGAGTGAAAAGAGTCTTCCTCCTCTTTTGACCGATCGAAAATCTCTGTGTGCACATTCTTCTCAACAAAACTGACGTGAAAGTTCTCAAATTTTTCATTTCTCGCAACTCGAGAAATTTTTGCAACGTTTCCAAGCGCGACAAAAAGCCGACGTTTTTTTTGTACGCAATTTGAATCCGAGATTTTACCCCTTTCTTTGAATTAAATACAGAAAAAACCAGTTGAATTTTTTTTTTTT
Source organism: Pseudomyrmex pallidus (assembly GCA_014825455.1). Classification (NCBI taxonomy): domain Eukaryota; kingdom Metazoa; phylum Arthropoda; class Insecta; order Hymenoptera; family Formicidae; genus Pseudomyrmex; species Pseudomyrmex pallidus. The sequence continues at coordinate 7,334 of QVNV01007457.1, read as the reverse complement.
TCAATGTAAAAGTTTGCGCACACTTTCGAGCAAATGCGGCATCGCTTACGAATCGATCGAGGAAAGGAATAGTTTTGCGATAAGCAAGAATTAGTTTGCAAAAAAGCGAGCGATAAGAGCGTGAACATTACTCACCCGACGAACGTCCAACGTCGTGCACGCATAATCCTGAGGCGAAACTGGGCCACTGGGGGAATGAGGAGAGAACCACTTCAGTGCGACCGAACGTCACACGCCGCGACGTTGACGTCGAAAAAATCCTCTGACGGTTTCAGGCCTCGTTTGCTAATTCACGCTCTCGGCTGTGCGCAGAGAGAGTTTTCGCTTCCCCGACCATTCAACCGTCATCCTACGTTAACACGACGGGATTTCGGAGGCGCTAAAAGTTCGCGTTATGACGATGATAAGCGCGCGACCTACATCACAGAGAGAGAGAGAGAGAGTGTGTGTATGTAACTCGATTTCCCTCGAATATCTTCGCGCGCTTCTACTTTTTCCGGGCGTACGACCGATTTTTCTTTGCCGTCGGGCATTTTTCACAATAATTTGCCGTTACTCGCGCCGAGTGTGTGAGAGATTGCCGGCGCGACGTTAAAGTTACTACCCCGCTACATCGATCACGGATCTTCGGCGAGAAATATGAGAGCTTTGCGCATTTTGAGTAACAAAGTCGTTTGTTTAAGCATCGCGGTAATATCGATGTGCGCGAGCATAAAATAATCGGCGGCGTTTGTTCCAAATCCGAGACGAAATACCGGTCGCGGTCTCGTTAAAATTACTCTCTAATCGGGAATATTTCATAAGGTATTTGCGCGTATCTGGAATTATTCAATATCCGCGGGAATCCTTTGAAGTCTTTTTGCGTCGAAACGCACAGTTGGTTGCCCCTTTAAAGATTCTCTCCCTCTCTCGTTCGTTCGTTCTTTATTCCTTGCTACGTCGTCGCGGCGTCTATCATTTTCCGCAAATACTTTTTTTTTTCACGAAATATACGGGGCGCGTGCCCTCAATGACCTCGTCATCGAAAAAGAGATATTCCCCCCAACCGTAACGTAGAGATGGTGAATATTTCGCGGAAACCGTCTCTCCGATTATGGAATAAATTAAGAGCGAGTACATCGTCGGTAATAGCTTCTATTTGCATTTAGAGATGAGATTGCTGTCGCGCGCGCGCGCATAACCGAGAAAGAGTATAACGGGGGGGGGGAGGTTTTCTCGAGGATTTGGCCGACGGTCGAGAGGAGAGAACGACGACTCTCTCGGAGCGTGTTCTGCAACAAACGGAGACAAAATATACATAGACTCATATTTTAAATTAAATTCTATTGTAAAATGTACTCTGAGAAAATGATAAAATTTATTAGGAAATGCGCGTGTGTAACGAAACTTTAATATATTATTTAAAATATTATTTTAAAATAAAATTGTCTGTGATAAAACGTAATATTGGTACAATATTACGTGATATTTAATATCTTTATAAAACGTTGAAATGTAAAATTAGTAGCGGAATGAACGTGTCTCTCTTTGAACTTGAACGCGAAGTTAGTTAAAGGATATTGAGAGAGTCATACATTAATCGATAGAACACCTATTTGCACGCGAGAGCAGAATAACCAATAATATTCAATCTGGAGAGCAGTTTGATGAACATATTCGTATTGGCGCGAGCGGATAAACACGCTATTGTGTGTCGCATGCAACGTATTCCCGAAGATGAACCGACCACATCCACGCGAGCATCTAATAATACGCAAATGCGAGGGAAGTGAGTAAATCAGGGCGTGAATAATTCCAACGTGATGAGATCTAACGCGAGAGAGAGAGAGAGAGAGAAAGCGCACTGCTTGCGCAATTGCCATGTTTCCATCTGAGCAATTGCGACACGTGCCTTGACGGTGGATCATAAGAGACACGACATGTTCTAGATCGATTCAGACTTTGGAAGAATGGGACGAGGACGAGGATGACAACACCTGTTGTCACCGCGCGACCTTTTGCAACCCGGTGCTGCGAGAGATTATCGTAACCGAAGCGATTTCCACGTGTTACGAGCTGCGATTGACGTGGGCAGATCTCTTCTGGCTCGCGACCGTGATCGGCATGACCCTGCTGGCCTGGACCGTTTTGTATTTTCTGCTGGGCGACCCGGTGCTGCCCGGCGGCGCCGTCTTCGGCTTTTTTATCCTCGTCGTATTCTCCTACGCGCTCGGCTGGTCCCTCACGTACATTCCCCGTCTGCATCTCCCGCCCATCTTCGGCATGTTACTCGCCGGCATAATTTTGCGCAACACCGACGTCTACAACATACAAGACCAGCTCGGATCGGATTCGGCCTCGATGATCCGGATCTTCTGCGTGACCTTTATCATGGTGCGTGCCGGACTGCAACTGACCACGACCGTTCTGCGGGCGCATCCGGCGTTCGTGATGATCCTCGCCCTCGTTCCGTGCACCGTCGAGATGCTGACGGCCACCGTCTCGTGCAGATACCTCCTCGGCTATCCGTGGGACTGGTCTTTCATGACCGGGTTAGTTAATTTGCTGTTTAGCGTCAATAAAAAAATTTTCATCTCGTTTTTCGTCGACAGAAAACAAGTTTTTTTTTTTTTTTCTAAAACATTTCGCGGAATCGTTTGTGTTATTTACATGATTGACAGTCCGAAATATTTTCGCAACAATTTGCTTCAAGGACGATCGTTGCGTGCATGTCCCCCGTAGTGACGGTCGGCTGCATGCTCGTCTTAGCCGAGAGCGGTTACGGAGAAGACAAGGAGTTAACCAGCTTGTTGAGCACGGCTACGTGCATCGATACCGTTCACGTCGTGTCTCTGTTCGCCATCTGCGTCTCGGTCGTTTTTAGCAACGGTATACAGAAAGCGTAAGACAATTTCAAAGCACTCAAACGAAGCGTCTTTTCCGTATATACAAACAATTTTCTATTTAAGTATTCTACTCAATTTTCCATTCTCTTTATTTTCTATTTATTTTCTATCTAAATTTTCCTCAACTGCGCATTCGTGCGCAAAAATATCGAGATTGTTTTTAAAATAATAAATAGAGATGATAATTTCTATTGATAGATTTTCTGCTTTTTTAATAAAATATTATATAACGGTAAAGACTGAGATGAGGATTAACATTTTATATCAGGTCGTGTTTCAACCTCAGAGAAAATGATAAATAATTTTCCTAGTCGCGAGAACACACACACATAATGTGTGTGTGTGTGTATTTATATCTTCATGAGGTGAAAACCTCGTACATTCTATGGATCACGGTTTAAATATTTCACAGTTTTCATGATTAATACATTAGCGGTTTGTGACACCGCAAGCCGACGAGGCGAGCTACGTACAAAAAAAAAACATACAAAAAGCCTTTCCATAAAGAGAGCCATACATCTTCCTAGATGACGGGAGAACAGAATGGTGGTCCTACGTCCCCGGCGGGATTCGAGATTTTCTCCTGGGACTTATAGCGGGAATAATCTTGGGTTCCGCCCTGGCCTTTTTCCCTCATCGCAATCACGTAGGTACTTTATTCATTTTCTCCCCCCCCCCCACGCGTCTTCCTCCCAAAAAACAGCTTGCGGAAATTCGGGTCACGTATCGCGAAACGAGCACGTTCGCGTAATCTAAACTAACAAGAGCGGACTTATTAACGCCCTTTCGCGATGTTTTATTAATGTGCAGGAGTATATCGTCTTTCTTTCTCCGCGGGAATACGGGAGTAAAGTTTGCGGATACGCGAGCGCGTCGGCTTTTATTACGATATTTCTTTTCTTGTTTTTTTTTATTCGCGCGATCGATGCGGTAAACGCGAGCGTACAAAATTTTCTGACAGTAAATACCGTTGCGCCCCTCCTCCCCCGTCTCTCCTGACTGTGTTCTTTCTCTCGTTTCTCGATCGGACAGAAACACGCAACGTCGTATCGCATCGGCGGTTTGGCTCTTGCATCTTTAACGTGCACCACAGCGGCGTCGAGAATGGCAATCACGGGCGGAGGGTATCTCGCCACCATCATACTGTCGTACATAGCTGTTCGTGGCTGGCGAATTTTGACGGTTTCGTACGACGTAAGCGAATCAATATTCGTTATACACCGCTAATTCGCGCTAGTTATTGTCCTCGACGGATAGACGTAATTTTGCAACAAAAATTCTCCAAGACTCGGTAGAAATTTATTTCTTCATTTCATTTGTACATGTTTTCTTCGCTGTTTCAGACAACGCCGTTTCACAAGACGTTTTACTTTCTGTGGCACATCGTGCAACCGATTTTGGGAGGTGTGACTGGCGCCAATTGCGACTTTCGAAACTGGACTGCATCGAGATTCGGACTTTACCTCGCCTGTGTACTCACGGCGATATCAGTAAATTAATCGCAACGATCTTCGCTCGAGATACAATATCTAGTTTTCGCGGAAGAAAAAAATGATTGAATATAATTTTCCTACAATTTCTTTTTCACAAAAAGAATTTAAGTTTCTTCGGGATATTTTTTTTTTTATATTTGTCGTTGAAATAAATTAAACATATTACGCGATTTTCTAAATCTAGGTGCGTAGCGTCACCACCTACTTAACGACAGTCAAGACGTCCTTCACGTGGAAGGAGCGATTGTTCGTTGCGATAGCTTGGATGCCAAAGGGGAGTCTACAGGTAAACGCATCGTCTTTCTCGCGAAACATCAATCGCGTTAATTTTTCAGTCGCGAAACTATCAATCGAGCTCTACAACAAACGTTCCGAAAATTAGGCGGCGTTAGCTCCGATAGCGTTCGAGCGCGCGAGCGAAGAAGACGACCCGGCGAAAATCGAATTAGCCCTCGACGTGGTGAGATTGTCCGTAATCGTCATAGTAATTCTGGCGCCACTCGGCGCGTTCGCCATGATGACCAGCGGACCTCTTCTGCTGAACAAGATCAGCATCGATGAATACAAAAGGGAGCGTTTGGTGAGTTGGGCGCCCGTCGTCACTCCACAGCTCAGACGGAACAGAAAATCGAAGAGTTCAGCCGACGAGACTCTCTCGACGGAGTCAATTTTGTAAATGTTACGAATGACGTCAATCGATCGCTTCACTTTCTGCAATTAAAAAATGTCGCAGTGAAATACAAATAAATAATTTTACTTTTCGTAATAAAATTCTACAAACAGCGAGAGATTTTTCGCCTCATTCGAAATGTTCTTTTTATTTCTTGCGTGCCTCATCCCTGTCACACACAGCTTTTACAAGCAGATATACGCGCGGCGATAGAGTCGCGACGCGGAAATGACTGGTCTTGCCGCGCAGCAACACACTTAGGTGAGTGTAAACAAGCGCATCAGAGTGTGCAAAATCGACGACGGCTAAATGACGGCGAGACGACGGCGTCGTCGCTGTTGCAACGTATATATCACGCGAGGCGAGGATCGTGTTTCTTGTGTTTCCGCATTTACAGCGCGAGCGAGTTGTTTCGAGGTGTCTCCGATCATTATTGGCAAAACTGAAACTGGGTCAGCGTTCGTTACTCAGGCGACGATGATAGGAACATTGTGCTTATTGTTCGTAAATAGAATCGAACGACGACGAGGCGCGTGGCGCCGTGATAAGGAGGCACGCGATGACGCTTTTCCGCGCGCGGCACGTGCTCTACAGCATCCCAGCGTCTTGCGATTCTCTCTCGCCGACTGTAGCAACATCCGGTTGACTGCACCGATACAGAGTCGTTTATTCAAACTCGAGCGATTTGCGTGTGCCGACGACTTCGCCACAACACGATCCAATATCGATATTTCGATTCTCTCTCTCTCTTTCTCTTTATACAAAATTCGAACGAAATATAAGCCAATCGAAATTGATGCGAGTTGAATTTTACGCGATTGCGAAGTCTTTTCGCTACAGAAATCAAAAAGAGCTTTGCTCTGATATTATTTTACATGTAATGTAATATATAACATAATATACGATTGGCAATTAATATCAGTTATTAAAATAATTATAGAAATTGTTTTCTTAAAAAATCTCCGGACGAAAATGCGAAACAATATATTTTTATACGAATAACGGAATTTTTTTCGAGTAGATGAATGAAAAGCTACCTGGTTTTAACTTAGATTTGATATTTTCGTGTTGTAGATTTAACTAGTAAGAATCGATTAATATTTTTGTAATTTTGTGCGTTGTACCGATGTTACAACTTTTTCTACTATCTTGTCAAAACACGTACCGCGAGAGATCACAAAATGGCGGCGTTCGAATGTCAATCTTCGCTGTTCAAATGTCAGACAAAAGAAATTGATACAATTAATTATGTAACGAGATATGTACGTACTTGGTGAGATGATTGCACGTCTCAGAAGCATTGTCTGCGATGAAAAGTCGATGACGATTGCGGCGGAGCAAGATGGATCACTGGTCGTTCCGGAACGTCGATATCGAAATCGCGAACAAATGTGCGAAAGTACACGTACTATCACTCGCGTAATACGGGTTTTACACATCACTCACTAAACACTTCCGACCGATGATTCGCGCCGAGTTTTACTTTCGAACGACAACAAACAACAGAGTCGCGCGGAGCGATTCGAAAGTCCGCTGCTCCTCTTTGCACCATGTTCGTGACTGTCGCGATCTTCCAACTCCGTTCGATATTGCGATTCTCGAGGTATCGTATCGACGACCAGTCGCACATCACGACAATCGAAGTTGGTTAAATTGCAATCTTGCGCGTAAATACACGTGAAAACAGGTAAAGTTTTGCCCTTGAGAGAAGCCCGAGACCGGCACCGAACCGCACTGTTTTTCGAGATGTTTTCAACTGATGACTTCAACGCCATACATCCACAAGAATGAGAATTACGAAGCGATGTTCTCTCAGACGATAAGGTTTCAATCCGTGCTATATCGACTTCACTGTCGATAAGTAGTATCGAATCAGTACGAATGCTGTTTGTATGTACATACGATTACAAATTGTGTGAAACTTGACTTTTGATAATGAAATGAATAAAAAATATTTCTTGTGAAATACTTCTTGAAATTGCAACTTTTCATACATATATATTTGTGTTTTTAAAATAATTTTGTAATATATTTTTATGTACTTATTTTTTTTTTATATATTGTAATGTATTTATATATGTAGTGGATTTAAAAAAATTAAGTAAAATTTGTAAAGCAAAAAATAGCAGCAAATGATGATATAAAAAGAGATACCTGATTATACTTCATAAATTCTGATGCTGCTTGCTAAAAATCCTTCTTGACAATCATTCAATTTTCTTGATAATCACTCGCATATATGTTGTGTGGAGAGTTGCAGATCGTTATTTTATCCCTTTCCAAACA
>QVNV01007453.1:0-21407 GCA_014825455.1 Pseudomyrmex pallidus | reverse complement strand
GTCCAAAGACTGGAAGGTCTACTTTAATTATTTTGGATAATTTTTACTTGATTAATTTGGATGTTTTATGGCAACGTTAATTTTGAATTCTTTAGTTGGCACTTTTGAAAAAGAAAAAAAAACAGTTGAGCGATCTTTGCCAATTATTGAATGTTTTACCTATTGAAAATAAACAAAGAACAAAATTGAATTGCAGAAAACTCACCGGTGTGGATGTAGGTGTGTTTCTTCATGTCTGACTTTTGATGAAACCTCTTGCCGCAATATTGACAGGGATAAGGCCTCGTGTCGGAGTGGATGAGTAGGTGAGTGCTGAGTGTGCTTGACCGTTTGAAGGCTTTACCGCATTGCTTGCACTGTTGTAACAAACAGATCACATCTTAATACCGTGTCTGATTAACAAATATAATATAATCCTTATTTATATATAGTCTGATTAACAAATATATTTATATATGGTCTGATTAACAAATATAATATAATCCTTATTTATATATAGTACAAATTTTGTTTTTAAATCTTTTTTGCACATGTATATGTGTGTATAATTCTAAATTGTATAAAATTTGTTTATGCATAAAAAAATATTAGAGTCGCCGATTAACACTTTTACTATTCAGATATATTGTTTTACTATTAAGATTGTTTTTAACTTATCGCCTGTAAGCAAATAAGCGTAGTATAAATATATAACAATTGTTCTGCGCCCACTAATTACACATGAACGTTTGTTTCCGATCAAAAATCAAACCGAAAAGAAAATCAGGTCTCGTATAATGTTTTATTAACGGGAAATTTATCAATTCAATTCCCAATCACACAGCCAACCGGTACTGTGTTGTAAATAGACGTACGTCTTGAACCGCGCGTACAGTGTGCAAATAGCTCGTGTTGTGCTATGTTCCAAGTGTTTGTGGCGCGACTTCCACTGTTATAAGTGTCTTTTTTTTTTTTTTTTAATCGTGGACGCGAAGGGAATGAAAGCGAACGATAAGGGAGACGCTCACTTCTGAGCGCCGGGACGCCAGGCACACCTGTGTTCACGAAGCGTCGTATATATTTCTCTCGCTCTCTCTCTTTCTTTCTTCTTTCACCATTCTGGTTCATTGTCACACGGGCGCCAGTCGTCACAATGTCGACGGCGCGGCGGCGCGGTTCGATGCGTGTTCAGGTTGACAATATATATGGCGTATGAATATGCCGGAATATTATTACGCGCGCGTACACACGAGTGCAAGAGTACGCATGATTCACGTTGCGTCGCGATCAATATTGGGAAGAGCCGACCTATCTTCACGCGACACATTCGACTTGTTTGACTTGACGGTGTCGCGCCGTCGGTCGGTGTACATGCCGCGGATTTTACAATTTCCATTGTTCGAAAGCGAAACGGAAAAAATTATCAAAGGTAAAATACATCGGGAAAAAAATTTGTTGTCACGTGTATATTTTTTTTTCTCTCTCAAAATAACGAAACTCATATCCGTTTAACCGCTGCGAATTTGTACGTGTGTATATATACACGTGTAATCGGATTGAGATGCGGAACGAAGCACTTTATTTTTCGAGCCGCAGCTGTAATTAAAGCAATATGGTCCCCATCGCGGTACGTCCCAAGTTACGCCGGTAACGCAAGAACAAAAACTCAATTGTTGCGCTTTTTTTAATTGTTCCGCCATCCATCTGGCGGAAAAGACCTTAGAACTGTTTAACGGTGGGACCGTCCCGTTTACGGATTTCGAAGAAAAGGAAAACAAGAAGCGGGGGGAGGTTTTCGTTAATAAGTGGGGTGTTTCTCTCTGTTGCGAGAGAGATTGCGACGGAAACTGTTGAAGGAGAAGGAAGGAGGCGCGGAAGAAGACGACAACGCGGTCTCTCGCCATTGTCACCGCACGAAAGCGTCTGCTTCCGGTATACGGCTCGGAAACAAAGCCGTTGAGAGAGTCCGGTCGCAGCCTTCTCGGCCACCGTCCACTTTTCATGTTACTCCTCGCGATATATTCGCGAAATCGCGTAATTGCCGTTAATCTCCGCTCTTTGTCCAGCTCTTTTTCTCTCCTCCTCCGAGTTCCGTCGTCGAAACATCTGTCGCTCGTCTACGAAGACGTGAATTAAATAAAGGAGACTGCGGCTTTCTCACGGATGAGTTATATAGCGCGGGAAAAACCATCGCGCGAGATGTAAATAAAATTATACAAAAACCATACACATCCCACACGTGATACTCCCGCAAAAAGAAACACTTATCGGTTCTTTTCGTCGTGTAAATATCCACGAATTACCCGAATTATAATATTAAAAATTAATCACATATCTCTGCACTTGAGAACACATGGTCCGAACTTAAACACGTTTACTGTATTTTAGAAAACTTCACTTTTAGAAAAATGTTACTCTGAGAGATTTGGCACACAAATTTAAAAATAAGAGATTCTCAATAGTGTTTTACGAATTAAATAGACTTGCGAAAAAGAATAGTTTGATATAAAAAAATTATCAGAAATATCAGATAATGTTGAAAAATCCAAACATGTAAAAATACGAAGAATTTTTAACGTTATTACTTCCACGCAAGAATCTCTCGTATCTCTTTACGTATGTACGTATTATGCCAATAGTTGTGTGTACATACACGCGTTTGTGTGTGCGCGGCCCACATATCCTAATATGTCGGATTACGGTTACGTGTGACGGACGTAAAACCACGGTAAGGCAAGTTTCTCTGCTTCCCATTCAATCACACGTAATTGCGGCGAGGCCTTTTGTCGAAGTCCCGATATTCGTCAAAACGTTTGACCCGTTTCCTCGCCCCGACGCACTTAAGGGTACTTACGCGCCCCGAAGAAATTTCGTATCGCGTGACTCGTCGTATCGCACTCTGTGCGCGATTTTTTTTTCTTTTCTTCTCAAACGAAGATCGACCGGTTTTCACTCGATACGTGACGTACGGCAAAGTATCGCGATCGCTTCTGTGCACATCGAAGCAAAAGAAAACTGTGCGTCGATGTGCGGTGCGCCGTGATAAAATAACTCGAACTGACACGAGATATTCGTTTCACGTTCGTTATGGTAATTAATTTCAACAGATGCGTGATGCTTAATGATAATGTAATCTTGTTGTTTGAACACGAGTACCCGCGATGCAGACATTTCTCTTTTCCGACAGTTGTATGGACAGTGCGAGATTGTGGAGAATCTCTTTTCACATAATTAGGCACCTATTGAACTATTTCTATTGGACGAAAATTTTATAGCTTCGTTCTTCGTCTCGAAACAAAAAAGAAAGAAATCACTCGTTCGTATTTTTGATACGCTGTTACGTAACGCGCGATGTGACGTCGGGAAAGCGAGAAAATTTATATCGGTTATATGTTAAATCGAAACTGTGCGGAATCCGTTGTTGCAAAAATGTAAGCACGCACGCTTGTACTTGGAAATTGACAAACCTTGTTCGAGTTTGTTGCGAATAAGTTTTTTTTTTTTTATTTGTGACAAATATGCATAGCTCGTATAGAAATATCGATTTTCAAGAAAATCAACGTGACCTGGCCATCAGATTGGCGAGAAACACTTCCGCTGTGTGTCGTAAAAAAAACGTTCCACATATCGATCATCGGCGACCTTTTTCGAAAGCTGTCGCGTTCTGAGAAGCTCAACTCGTAAACTATTAATCCGTCCCGGAATAATGTTCCTGTCTTCACTTATAGAAGAATCACTAGCAGACAGTTTCTCCACAAAGCATCGCTCGAAAATATGATTGATGGAAGGAATATATTTAATGTTATCCGGCAATTGCGAGTTTGATTCTGCTCGATATTTCATCAGTTTTTGCTTAACAAGCGCAATTTTTGCATGAATATTTGCGAGTAACAAATCGCTCGCGAAAAAACCGAAACTTGTTTACGAGCTTGGCAATAATATGACTGTCAATAAAAGGGTGAGAGTTGAGTTGTTTGTCGACCTCGTAAAAATCGGCATCGTACGTGCGTACGAGATCGCTCGTGCACGTTTCAACCCCGCGATTAACTTGTCGATGTGTGTCGAACATCGTAGAAGCGGCGCGAATTGAGATTTCTAGGATCGATATCACGGGTCTTCTTTGAAAATTCCATTATTTCATTTTTTTTTCGCAGCGATTTGCAACGAAGTCTTCGAAAACAATTGCATCGCAAAAAAATCTCTCTTTACGACTAGGGTTGCCAGGTAAAGGTGTCCAGGGAAAAAGAGGATGGCAACCTTATCTCATGATAATGTGGGAGAAAAAGAGTAAAATATTTAGAAGATTTCTCGGACGGTCATAATCAGCGCGGACGCTTTCGGAAAATTCGTCAGGACGTCCCCGATACTTTGAAAAAAAAAAAAGACACTGTCCGGGGAAAAGAAGACGGATGGCAACCCTATTTACGACGTGACGCAGCGATTTATTTTGGCGTTACTCGCCATTTTTTAATTGAGTCATTGAAAATCTGTTACGTTTTTTGCATCTCGTACGGTCGATCGACCAAAATTACACGAGGTGAAATTGTCCAAGATTCACTGTGCCCGATAAAGCGGAATGTACAAATATGAATAAAAAAAAAAAAAAAAGATACGATATATTAACACTCACTTGAAAAGTTCTCTCTGTCGAGGAAGGCGGCGTAAGTGGCGAGTGATGAATTTGCCGCGTAATTATAGGGGTCGAAGACGGACTCCTGGAGGACGGTGCTCTCGTTTCCCTGGCCTCCCTCTCGCACACCGAACCCGGTGACCAGATTTCACTTTTCCTGTTACCGATACTCGACGAGACGTCGCTCGGTTTTGTACTGAGATTCAACGGAACTTCTTCCTCTGAAACGAAAAGAGATCCATCCACACCCATTCATTTCAAGCATTCGCTTGTTTCTTTTTTTTTTTTTTTTAACGAACAGTTTCTATCTGAACCGTAAATCTATTACGTAATTTAACTTATATATGAAAGAAATAAAACTTATACATACACACAAAATATATTGGGCGCTTTGTATATTGATAAATATTTTTTCATGAGATTTAGCTAAAACTCTTTATTATAAAAAATATATTCTTAATAATATTGTATGTGTCATAAAAAAATTACAAAACCAACATTGTGATATCGAAATAATTTATTATTAATTTTTTATGCCACGTCACACACACACACACACACACACACACACACACACACATATACACTAAAAAGCAAAGAAGCGAGTGAGAATGTGTGTGCGTTCCGACGCATATTTTATATACATATTATATATACACATATACATATGTATATATATGCAGAGATATATAAGAGATAGAAATTAATTGTTCGCGTAATTAGTATCCATGCAGCGCGAATAAACGACGCGATGGCGATAAGTGATGCCTCAACGTTGGGCGATCGATAGCACCCACTTACCGATAATTGCTTGTTAGTCGGTCTATTTTCAAAAAGACACTTTTTAAACGCTCTATACGGAGTCTATTAAAACCTTGATAAGGCGCTTCATTAATTTTATCCTCTCAAGTTTATATTTATCGTGGTTATAAAGCAAAATCGTTGAGTAGTTTTTTTAAGTGTCTCTCTCTTATGGATTTTGTATTTATTAAAATATAATATACGTTCGCGTATATATAATCTCTACTCATTATTGCGCTTCTAAGAAATTGGTTTTTTATATTTAAGTTTTAATATTATGTAAATGTCTTTTCTATATTAGATTTTAGAGAAAAAATGCTGATATATTTAATAAATATTATAAGAACGCTAGAGAGTCTCTCTCTCTCTCTCTCTCTCTCTCTCTCTTTCTGTATATTAATGTGCTTAGAAATTTATTACACATTCTACGTGCGTATTGCGTATAAGTTTTATAAGCAATTAACAGAAAGCCATACCGAATTTGGCTTTCTCCGGTGTACATCTTCGCGGCGATGCGGGACGAGTCGGACTGAGAGGTTCCGAATGAATAGGTGAACAATTTGTGACCGGCGTCGTTTGATGAGACGGAATTCTCGTAGGCGGGAGGAAGGAATGTGGCAACAACAGACCCACGTGACGAGCCCACCAGGCGCCCCCGGATGCCCCGTAACTACTGTACATGAGACCACAACGCATGTCTGCAATCATAAAATGTCCGTGTTACGTAAACTCGAATTTAGAGTATGTAGGTACTGACTTCCGTTGTTTCGTACAACCGTCGCTTTTTGCGAGTTTAGCGATAATCTCGCGACGCGACTTACCTCTCGCGGTGGCGCTAGCGCTAAGTGGTAGACTTTGCAATCGTTGATCAGGGTTGTAATTTGAGACGAGAGTGAAAGCGCTAAAACGATCGGAAACGGGTTGACAAAGACCAGAAGACGCGCTGTTGGAGGTGATGGTACTCGAACTGCTGCCTGGTACACCTGGGCTCCAAGGCGAAGATGACAGTGTGATTACGCTTGGGCTGCCGGGTGGCGAGAGGGTGGCCGGAGGTGACAACGCGCCCGCCGGAACTCCCACGGGATTGCAATGAAGTTCCGGTTTCATGTGCCAGGTTCGCGGCACTGCTTCTGTTACAACAACGAAATACCAAAAACTATATAAAAAGAGATGATTTATACAAAAAAACATAAATAGCCTATGAAATAATAGTGTCTGTAAAATATCATCGAAGCAAATTCAAAGTAGTGTGTCGATTATTATAAAGAATAAGATTTTCTTGCGTGTATTATAATTTATATTTTGGAGCTAGATACATTAATTACAGTGTACAAATTAATTAAAGATGAAGAGGAACAATCTCGTGTCAGATAAATACTTATTATTTAATTAATAAACAAATACAAAAAATTTTGTACTAATATCTGCATTAAAAAGCGGTTTTTATAAATATAGTTTTTACAAATACAAAGTTTTTCAAGTAAATATGATCACAATGATGATCTAGACCCGTTAGAAAAATTGTAAATACTTGTATATAAGTCAAGTACGGTGTGTGGATACAAGTGTTTAGATAATATTTTAACTAAAACCTGCATAGATAAGAACGGGAAACAATTTCAAAGACAGTAAACGATGGACTTTAAAAAGCAATGTTATTTAATCTGCTTTAAAATCTAATTTTTTTATCCGATCTAATTTATTGTAATTTGCATGTATAAATTATAAAAAAATACTACTATGTGTGTGTGTGTGTGTAAAAAGACAATAAAATTTTACAAACGTTTCAGAGACTAACAAAGTGTGAATTTAATTACTTTTTATGTTATTGTTTTTTTTTTAGTTTAATCTCGAAAGTCTACGCGCTAAAATATATATAAAAAAAATAAACAGTTAAATATAGATATGTCTCACTCAAACGTGAAAGATGCATTTTGTGAACGCGTTTATTATATACACGAAACATATCCGTTAACAGAGAAATGAATAATACATGAAGCCTTGGAGCAAATTCTTTCGTGATGCATAAAATCTGATGAGACTCCGTGCGACGCGATCGAAATTGTTTCGTTGATCGCGCGTATTGCATGAATGAAAAATGATTACACAGTCCCAAATTCTGGGAGCCATGTCTCTCATGTTCGAATTTCGATCGAGAAAAAGAATTTGAGAAAAACGCGTTGTCGCTTGAAGCACTTTTGAAAGTTTTTTCTTTTTTTTTTTGTTGCATTTCTGCCTACATATCGTTTTGTGTCCACGACAATATACACGCGCATTGTTGTAAAGCAATAAATTTCAATTTTTATTTACAATCTTTTTGCGTAGATTTTAATTGAAAAATTAATTCTTTTTTTAAAATAACAACTAACGCTATATGAAAAAAGCGCGTGAACAAAAATCGCTCGCGGAAAGTGTAGACGGAGTTTGTCAACGCGTTTTGAAGTCCTTCAAATTATGCGCTCACTTATATTCCGTAATAATCTTATTCTCGTTCACTCGACATGTATAATAGGAATACTGACGATTATAAACTCAATATTCATAACAGTCACCCAGCTGTGAGGTTATTTAAACTGTCGTTGGTTTTTTATTTTATCACACGGCAATCTTACGCAACGCGCGAGGAATATATACAGTAGAATGTTTATGTTCGCGTTGCATTTAACGAGAGAGCATGTCGACATTTAATGCGTGTCGCCGGTGCGGTCGTCGCTGCGCGTTTCACGTATATCAGATTCGCCGTAAAACAGAAAAATAAGGGAGGTAAAATGAGAAAGAAATCACAAACGGGCAAGTCGTCGGTTATCGGTCTGGTGAAATGAATTATAAATCGCGCGTGCGCGCGACACACACTCATGCGGTCAGACAGACAGATCGAGAGATCCTAATCGAGCAAGGTTGGACAGACGTGATTGTCGGACTTCAGGGCTTTGCTCGCGACAAACCACCGCAATAAAACACCGCGCATCGCGAGCTGAAATATTTCAAAAAAAAGCAACGCTCCGATCGGAGTTCCGATCAGGCGCTTTAAAATTCACACATGTAACATTATAGATAAAAATTATAGAGTAAATTTACATATCGAGAAACTTTGAAATAAACACAACAACAAGCAGTTCGATAGATTAATGAGTTTTTGTCTGTCTATTGTAAACCACGAACGAATGAACAAACGAAACTACAAATAAGCTATTTTGCTAAAAACGACGATGAGTTGGAAAAGCGTTGATAATTCGCGAAGTAAATCACTGGCTCGAAGGTTCCGCCGTGTTGATAAGGATCACGTTCAGGCATAAAACTACGACTAATAACCGCTACTCGTTGTTTGAATAAATCTGTAATGCGCGTTCGTACGAGCCACATTCCTACATAATTCATACGCCAGCAGCGAAAATTTCTTACTCGTTTCCATAGATAACGGCGTGCGGTGCAATTTGCTACCAATATCGCCGGAGGATTCTCATTGCGAATTAATGTTTTATTTCTGTTTGAACGGGCGAAATCCAAAAGAGGAAATATCATCATTACACACATATATAAAAGAATATTATAATTGTCATATAAAAAACATTATGCAAATGATGATGATTTGATATAAACAAAGAATGAAACAAATAGGTCGAATGAGTTAATTTTCCGGTTTAGTGAAATAATATTTAATAAAAAATATTTAAATATTATAATATTTATATTATATAGTATTATATTATAGTATTTCTTTTTTTATTAAATATTATAATATAATATATTTATTATAATATAATATATTTAATAAAAAAAAAGAAATACTAGATGCAAAAATGTTTTATGAGATTAAGAAGAAACTCAATTTGCAGATTAGTCAACAAGAACGCAAATATTTATAAAAATATTTTATGCGAAAATATCACAGAGATTTTTAATTAGATATTCTGATGAAGAGTATAAAATCAATTTGGTGATATATCGTGCCACTTTCTTATTTATTGTTCATACGTCATGTTATAAAGAGAAACACTATGTCCCGCCTTTGTTGCACATGCGAGAATAAATTATAAATGTGTTGCGAACCGATTTTCTGCTGTGCTTCTTTTATGTATATACATGTATCAGCAAACGGTAAAAAAAAAAAAAAAAAAAAAAAAAAAAAAAAAAAAAAAAAAAAAAAAAAAAAAAAAAAAAACGTTACAAAACAATTTTACTCAACAACAAAATACACGATGCAAAACTATAGCGACTATGTTTTTTAGTGCATAGTTTATTGCAATAAGTTATTATCGATTGATTTCACAATAATTTCGGAATTTCAGATATTTAAGATTATACACATAGGAGAAGATAAACAAACGAAAAGACAAAGTTAATATCCTAAAATGTGTTTTCACCCACAAATATCTTCAAGTGTTAATATTCAATCATCGCTGAATTTACACATGTCTTTGTGTACATATATTTTTGATAATGAATTAACAGTGTGTTGTTTTTACAACGTTCAATACACGAAAGAAATTTAAAAGAAATGATGAAACAAACTGCACAGACATGTGCGGTGCAATAACAGAAATCTTCGATTAATGACGAAGATTGATTGGATTCAATGCTCGTACACTTGTGAAAATATCTTTAACAGATTCGATATATATTAACTACGTCATACACATTTCTTAATTTCATACTTGAGAGTTGACACTTTTTTTTGCATTCAAGCAAATAATTAAATTCCGAATCGGTGAATCGTGGCATTTCATTATCGCCGAACTTAATGATAAGGTAAAGAAATTCTTTTAATTATCGATTAATCACACGCGCGCGCACGCACACGTATACATTTCTGACTCACACAATTTGTCTTGTTATATAAACGCGGAGAAGATTTTGTCAATTGGAAAAAGTCGTGGCATTTCTATAAGCGATATAACAAGAAATCGTTTTTTTTTAAATGATATTTCGGTGAAATTATTTGATCTTATCTTGGGAAATTCTTTTTTTTATTTTGTACATCTATTTGTATATGTGATATATTAGCATGTGCTTGTCGTTGAATAAAAATCCAAGTGATATCAGACAATGAGACGATATACGCTAATCAACGAATCGATTAATTGATGACAAACGAGGCCTCTCTCACAGCCAAACCTGTTTGCTCGTTAATTACGAAAGTGACTGTCATCATAACAACTCATATAAAATCTCATAAAACAATCATGAATATTTACGCGAAGCCTTGATTAAGAGCTGTGTGAACAAGTGTCAGATGTTCTTCCTTTCAGTCTCTTTAAGACGGATTTATCGGCTAATACAAGTTGTAAGCTGTTGCTGCATCTTTAAATGAAGAGAAAACAACTAAGAGAGTTTTAATTTAATTTAAAGATTGACAAATTTACAAGTTTTTTTTAAATACACAGTTTTTGTTATCTTTGTAATACATGCAGCATTAAACATTAATTTTTTAATTAATTTATAATTTTTCTTTATTTTATTTATATATAAAAGCTAGCTTTTAATCAATTTATTAAAAATTTAGATTGAAAAGAAGATTTGTATGATTTTTTATGCATATATATTTTTATTTGTTTAAAAAAAAATATATATATAAAAATATGCTATGATTTGAACACACACACATTATGTAACAACTATATACCATATATATTCGACCCAACTTATAAAATCTTATCTTTCGTTTTTTTTCTTTTATTTTGCGTTTGCCATCACATGTCATTGACAAAATATTTGTTGCGTTTCTTGCAGAAGCAAAGTAATTATGATAATGTTTTGTATATTTGTTTATGAAATAGTTGCATCTATATGTTAATCGCCGTATTTTATGCAACAGGACAAAGTTCGCCGATGTGTTTGAAAAATTTACACGTGTGTTTTTACCATCAATTTCCATCCAATTATGTGCTTAAAATACAAATTATCGTAATATGCGACTACTACCGTGCAATAGTCTTTTCGCTTTTGTAAAAGTGGCGCATACGTGTCACAGAAATCTTTTATTTAGTTACACGAACACATGTTGTCTATAAACTTGCATTTTACTTGAAAATCATTATCCGAACTGAGAAAGAAAAGAAACATATCGAAAAAAAAAATAAGAAACTCCTAAAGCCTAAAAATTTGTTATTAATTGTAGAAACATTTCGGATATACAATGAGAGATCGTAGCAATAGTATTCGCGGAATCGAATGATCGAAGACCAAGATGTAGATGCGAGAGAACAAGCACACACAAGTCATTAGCTTCTAACTCTTGTGATAAGAGAGCTGCGATGCACATATGACGTTGTGGAAATTTACAAAATTAACAAAAAGTTGAAACTTCGTGCTGTTGTGTGTAATCAAATGACGAAATTCAAATTCCTGTCGCTTTGATTTCTTTTGATCTATTTTTCAATTATAATAATACAAAAAACATCACTGATTAATAGAGCACGTATTGTATCATCGCGATATAAAACATTTAAATACTGACGGAGCAAGGTTTAAATATTATCATAGAGTCGGTCGTGATTTATACTGCCCTCCTTAGCTAAAATATTCTATTTAGCACATCGGAAGAATCGGAAAAACTGAGGTTTTATTCTTTTGTTTGTGTCGTCAGTAGATAGGAAAAATAAATTAGACGCTTTTTAGACGTCTGTAAAGTCTTTAGAACTTTCTAGCTTCATTTGGGAGATAGAACGTGTGTGAAACTTCCAATATTTGAATATATTTTGAAAACTGCAAAAATGCGAGATAGGACATTTTAACTGAGGACGGTGCAGTATACAACTCTAAGAAATTCTATTTACAACTTAATTTCTCGTTAGATTTAAACGTATATTATTCATTTAACGAAGCGACCAAGCTTTTGACGGGTTTTTCCACGTGTCGCGCGAATATCACGTGTTGTATCGCGTGTTTGTTCGACGAGATTTTGTTATCGCACATCTTCTCTAGATAACATATTCGGCGACGCGGTGTATATAAATTTAAATCGTACTCACCGCACATCACGTTCGAGATGTCGTGTGACGAAAAAAACTGCGTTAAAATTCTACGTCGTTCATGAAGCCGCACACTGGCCAGTTACGCTGGCGCACTTTACGCTGACAGATTGTTTTGGTGCGAATCACACAAATCTCTGCAGGAAACGTCAAACTCTCGGCACACGTTTGTTCTCTTGCACTGTCGTGAAAAAACGCGCGCACACGAGTTTGTTTTTGTCCCCGAAACGAACGGGCAAGCTTGAAAGTGTTCTCGAAGAGGACGGGAACTGGTTCCGCGTCCGATCCGGAATCGAATCTTCTCTTTCAGAAGCTTAAACGTCGTTTCACCAAAAGATCGATGAAGAGAATCGATTGAAATTCGATTTCTCGAATCCAATCTTTTTTTTTTTTTTTTTTTTTTTTTTTCCGAATCCGAACCTCTGAAGAATTTTACAAACGCGAGATGTTCGCGGAATCGCGACGGTCGAAAACTCGTTCTTTATCTTCGATGACGAAGAGGCCGGGAGGTACAAGTGCGCGCGAAGAGCTAGTTCGTGATAGCCTGATTGACCAGGATATAGAGTACTCCGATTTACAGGTAGCTGTTTTGAACGTCAGCTCGTGTTAGAGAGGCTCGGAGTGTCCTGTCTAAGAGCAGGACCCCGACTGACCCCGTGGTGTGGCCGAGGAGGGCACGCACGGTCTCTCTCGCGTGTGTTGCTTGGCCCTGCGAGCTTCCCCTTACCTGGTCTCCGGCTTCTCCTCGCCGGGTTTCACTCTTCTCTCACCTGCACGCTAGCCTCGTGTGCTACCTGGAAGCCACGCCTACCGGCGCTGGCGCGCGCCGACTATGCCGCATCGCGGACATCCGTGGTGGGAGAGCGAGAAGTCTTCCCTCCGCACGTGAAAATCGCCGTATGCATGTATGATGTATCCCGTACGTTTATTCAAACACGTAAGCGTCTCTGTCACTTGTAAGTTCGTACGCGCGATATATAGAGAAACAATACAAAACCTCTCCGCTCCGCTTCGACAGAGATGTTCTCTGGGTTTGGTTTCATGGAAGAGACATTGACTATAGATACTTATTTCGTACTGCATAATTGTCGAGAGATCGAAGCTTCGATATCGGATTAATTGTGTCACGGAGAGAGAGAGAGAGAGAGAGATTAATGCGGTGAAGGTGCGTGTGTATTTGTTGCGCGTGAACGTGGTAGGATGACGCGACTGTTATTTCATACGACACGTGCCGTAGATCGTTGGATAGATAATTAGCGACATCCTGCACACAGCAGGAATGATTGAATATCGCGGTGCTGACTGTGTTGTTCAATTCAAATTGCACTTGCTTATTTTGCAATTAAAATTCTCAATCGTGTGTGCGGCTTGCGGCAGTAAGACGTTACAAATTCAGGCCTTACTTGTACAGTCGAGACTTTTTGTATCTTATATATGTTTGCCGCAATTGCGATAATCTTTCTGTCTGTAATTAATTGTAATTAATTTTCTACAACGTACAAATATGGTTGTTACATATACCAATGTAGAATTTGTTTAATGCGATTAAGCAAATCTAATTGATGTGCATAATAATACGACACACACGAATCAAATCTCGATCAAAAACAGCTCAACTAGATGATTAAAAAATCCAGCTGATGTTTGACAGTTAATTAATTTATTCGAGTCATTCAAAATTGAATATTTCTGCTGCATCTCAACATTTTCAAAGTAATTCGCGTTGATTTCGTACATTCCGTACATTCCCTATTCTTTAAACGTGATTTCGTTAAAATCTCCGTGTTTGTCTCGAACATGAGACTTGCGATCAAATTCATTTGCGCGCATATCTGTCGCATCTTATTTCGTGAAAAAGTAGACACACGCCATTTCATATGAATCTACATAGAATTCAATATGATCTACATAGTATTGCATGACGTCCATCTTAACTGGACGCCCGACTGCAGATGCGACTTCACCACGCCAATAGGCATCCTTCGGCGTGGCAATGCGCGCGCACGAGATATCCGCTGTTAGATGTGATTCGGCAGTCTACCTCATAAGAGTAGGAGAGTAACCAAGTGCGTCGGCGCTGTAGACGAGATCGCTCTTTATTGGTTACTCTTCTAGGAGAGAGGCGTGAGAGCATCGTTGCGTAGCTCGAATCTGTTGCATCCTAGATGAGAGAGTACACGAGGAGAGGGAGAAAACTTGTGCTCTCGCGCGATATAGCCTTGGAATGAATGAAATATATCGCACAAGCTGCTGTCACGTTGTAACAGCAGCTATGTGTCGACTCGAATCCATTAGATCCAGGTCAAGACTAACAATAAGTCTCGCGTATCGGTCACCAATTAACGATTTTAAAGTCTCATCTTCGCGCGGTGTCTCATCCCATGTAATGATTAAATAATATTGCGAGGTATATAAAATAATTTATTTGCTCTATTGTTAGAATATTGCTCTTGAACTCGAGTTAAACGAAACAATTCGATTGAACAATCGTACAAGTCATTTGTGATACTTAGACAGATAGTAGATTTTGTTTTCAGTTTAAGCCGTGTATTATATATAAGCTTTAAATGTAGTGATAACGATATATCACGATAATTAGCTTGGGTTGAATATATTTCGATTATATCACGTCAGAAAAACTGGATAATGATTCGTGTGACGATGTGTAATATTGCTCTGTGGGAATATTACATATTGGCAAAACTATTAATAACAATCGCGGGAACAAAACGCGTCGCATAAAGCGCACTTCACTTTACCTTGACGATAAGACAAGAAAAAAAAAATGTCTGTAATTGTCACAGATATTGCCGTATCTGTGTGTGGACGTAATTTTACGACGGAATATAATGACTCGATAAGTGGTCCAATTATTTTAATAATCAACTGGATGGCCGGCAATTACAAGACGCGGCACATTTCATATTCGCAATCTTTCTTTGCTCATTTTTAAAGTCTCATGTCTATCGTTACGCTTAATTTGATTGTCTTTTTTTTTTCAAGTTAGATAACGTTTGCTAAAAACTTGCGTATTATTGTCGCTTGTAGTTCTTTTTGCTTTGAAATTCTTTTGTTTAAAGTATCGCGTATATGTATGTTGTGCAACGACATTCTCGCGTGATACGCAGTACAGTTCCCCGACGTACCACAAGTGGAACGATTAATATATTACACACCTTTTGCAAAGATAACGTTGCGGAGATAACGTTCACGATTAGCTTACAGGTTTTCGAACGAGCATGGTTAATCACAATTTGCCGTTCGAGTCGCAACCGCGTGAAAAAAGCTTTCATTAACTGGTCGCGTTATCTTCACCTTCTTCTCGTTATATAAAATAACCGGATAGACAATTCTTTGTTATAATTTATTACGACGCGGGAACACAGTGCAAAGCTGAAAATAGGGAGAGCTTTTGTAAGTGTAGATCTTTCTACGACGCGTCAGTTTTTAATAAGACCGATTGATTGCAGCAAATAACAACGATTAAAACACTTTCTTTCCAACATCATGTATTTTTAATACAAAAGAGAAACATATGAAATATTATATATATGCGTAGCGACGAGTAAACATAAAAAGTAGTTATTTTATAGAAATAGAAGTAGAAACGGAAATAGAAAGTTATTTTATAGAAATTATCGTTCATAGAAATTACCGATTGATTGTAGCAAATAACAACGATTAAAAAGATTTTCTTTCCAACATTATGTATTTTTAATACAAAAGAGAAACATATGAAATATTATATATATATATGCGTAGCGACGAGTAAACATAAAAAAAAGTTATTTTATAGAAATAGAAATATATAGAAACGGAAACAGAAAGTTATTTTATAGAAATTATCGTTGAATGATGTGAATGAATGATGATGAATCTTCTATAATTTTAGGAACTCGTGCTTTGAGAATTTTTGCGAGATGTTGAATTTTTATTGTATATTTAGACATTTTTATTCGACAATTAAAATTATATTCAGAGCAAAAGAAATTTATGTATACTTGGTAATATTGTTTAATCACTACGTAAGACAGACACTGCGCGGATGATGAGACCGTTAATTGGTGACCGATACGCGATTGTTTTTTTAAAAAAGAAGAACGTCTTCGCGAAACATCCCGCGAATGCAAAGCTGGCTCATTTTTGCGACGTGAATCGTCGCATAGATCACGATCAAAGCGTATTCTTCTTATTTGTTACGTTCTCTCTATCTACGTTTCAACCTACCGCGGCGTGCAGTGAATCCACATGCATGTCATCACAATGAACGAAATTAGCATCGTAATGTACGGCTGTTGGAAAACTGGGTAAACAGCTGTGCGAACAATGCGAACGCCTACTTCCTTCACCTTGTCTCGCCGTCTTGGTGCTTTTCATATTTTCTTCACTGCTTCTTCTAGGCGCCATATCGTCCACGTTATAAAGCAAAAAGGATGTTACATATATATACACATAGCATATGTCTATTCTATATAAAATGTTTTTTATCGACGCAGAATCGTTCAAACTTTTAATGCGAAAAAACATAATTTAAAAAAATATTGATTTTTCGAAGAGATATTCGATTTTAAAGTCGCGCGTGGATCTCACAGACCCAGTCTGTCTGACTCGCACGTCATTTTTTACTCAGTCTGTTCGCGAAATTTAATTTTAATCTATCTGATGATAGCTAAAATTTTGAAAGCAAAAATAAAACTGTTTTGGTTTATTAGGAATTGTAAGAAAACGACACTGAAGAAAGAGTTTTGTCGAGATAATCAAAAGTTGGTAAATCAAATCAAATAAAGTGTTTTGGAAACGAAATTTTGGTTAAGATTATCAAAATTTGGTAATCTCAACAAAACTGTTTTTTCTGTGGATGTTGGAGTTAAATAAGCAAATATTTACATTGACAGATCGGATACATATCTAGACAAAATAAAAGAGAGAAAGAAAAAAATAGCAATCATTTCAGAGAACGTTCTCTTTCGCATGATTCATTCTAACGTCACAAAATTTCACGACAAACGTTTTGTAGAACGTGTGTCATCCGTTACATTGATATCCAAGTGATAACTTGAACAAACAAAGTTCGGAAGGAAGAAGGCGTTCTCGAACGAAGAGAAACGGCGAAGTAACGGCACAACAAGTGATGGACGTCAAACAAAGCCGCGGGAAATTTTGGGAAACGCCCTATTTCTTTGAAACGTACGTCGCGATGTTCTTTCACGACGCGAAGAGAACGAAAAATAGCACGCCCGTTACGTGTTAATCGCTCGAACGACGACGTGTCGTCTTTGTGCGACGACGCGGAAGCATGAATGAACGTTAGCATCGCGCGCCGACTTTCCCGCCATATCGGTCGATACGAGGATGCCCGAAATCTCTCTCTTCGAAAACCTCGACCGAAATCGAGATGAAAGAGAACAAAATTACACGCGATCCAGTCACGGGTACAGTGAATTGAAAAAGTAAAGACTCTCGTACAAAATAAATACCGTAATCGAATTTTCTATCTATATTTTTGTTTTTTTTTTACACAATCTAATTGTATTGGCAAAGCACAAAGTTATCGCGCAAAATTAATTTTATTACATACATAAATTTGTAAATACATTATTTATTTTATATCGTGAACCGTCTATCAATATTTGCTTTCTTGTAAGGATAGATATATTATGTACTTTTAAAATATATAAAATACTATTTAATATATTGGAGAATGACGAACGCTCTTGAGTCAGAGTGTACACGACGGTCTTTTCCGACAAGACGAGGATCGTCCTTTGTTTCGCGTAAGTGCAGTATTTGCGGCCGATGCGTGATGCGTCCTTCTACCTCGCGGCGGATCACACCGATGCTATTCCACGCTACTTTCGTAACCCACGGGAAGTGTTTCGCAATTCCGCCATTGCCCGGGCGGCCCAAAACATTCAAGCTACGCCCATCGTGCCAATTCCGGACGCCCTCGTTTTCAAGACTTGTGTGACCGGAAATCTCAAAAGAGAAGCTCTCCGCCGAGAGATGAAATATCTCGGACAGAGAGAAGAGCTCCGAGAGAGGAAATTATTCACAATTATTCGTGTCTCTTACACGCTTTATATAAACTGCGGTTTTATTTTCTCAAACAGCCAATGTGAATTCGATGCAAATTAGGTTACTCGGTTAAATTTGCTCCCATAACACTGTGTTTTTTTCTCGTATCATAAGCTTTTTAAACTTATGATACGTCTTCCTTCTCATAACAATAATTTAACTTTTGAAACATTATAATATACGTATATACGGCGAAAATAATATAATAAATTGTAAATTAACTCTCTCCGGAGTGAAACATCAAATAACAGATACATTCTTCTTTTTACTCGTCATTAATATTAAAATTAAAAAATTTAAAATACGTACACATAACATATATATATATTTTTTTCTGTATTTACTTGTACAATCGTTCATTTGGTAGGGAATTATGTAATATTTTACAGTGATAAAACGGAATTAGTAAGTAACATATTAGCAGAAGTTGATTAATCTTGAATATAAGTCTCGAGACGCAAAAGCACGTACAGTTGCGCGGCATTCGATTCCGGCTCAGAAACACTGCAAGCGAGCGAGGAGTAATTCCGATGATAACTACTGCTCGTTAACGTAGCGACACCCTGTAATAAACCTTCGTGGCTCGATCGAGATTTGTCTCAGGTTGTAGCCCTTAATTTCTCCTCGCAATCCGCCAGATCGCTCTGGAACGAAACTCCTCGGTTGCAGGTGCAACCGGGAATGCCTAATAAGTTCGGGCGAAGGGGAAGCGGTGGTAAAGGGAATAATTAACAAGTGCGACTTAATTGTCGATCACGCTAAGTGAACGAAAGAGAGAGAGAGAGAGGATAGTTTCAATGTATATATTTTATTTCATTGAATAAATTCGTGACGTATATAATATAATTTGCAAAAATGTTTTCAATTTGACACATTTTTTTAGTCGATTCTATTTTTCAAAAAAAAAACCAACAATTTTTTAATCTAATTGTAATTTTACCAACTGTAAAAGTCGACGCTTAACTGAAACTCGCAAATAAATTATTTTTATTCGACATAATTAAATTTCAAATAAGAGAAAACGGGCTCGCCGTTCGGCCAAATGAAAAAACTCGAAATCCGCCGAGTGTCGCGCGGCAGAAAAATTACGTTCTCGCCTTATCTCAGCGTTATTATATTCACCATAAACATGATGAAGAGACGGCACTTTCGTAGCAGGTGTAAGCTAAGTCGCGCACACGCGGCTACAGTAGGAGATTTAAGGGGAAAGCGCGGGGGCGCACGGATGAGATAGGGCGAGATGGTAATTAACCAGTACGCGTAATTACGAGGACACGAAAAAGAAGGAAGGGAGAATATGTCGAGGACGTGTAACATGTTGCAATCCGGTCGCGGCGTCGATTCCCGTTACCTTCCAGGACCGCCCGAGTAAACCAAAACTCGTCGCACCGCTTGTCGCGTGTCTTTCGTGCGTACGCGATCGGAAGACTCCGGGATTTCACGTGTCTCTCTGAGAAACTCTGCTCGACAAAGCTGCCGCCGCGCGCAATATATAGTCAATATGTACTCGTATATACATATGTGTACGATTGTGCGAAAAATAAATTTGACTTTTGTGTGCGTTCACGTACATTTCCGGCATTATCGATACAGTTACTTTTATTTAAATACGATATAAAATTGTTTAGTTTCGATTCTGCATCGATATATAATCGAACTCTTCTATTCTTGCCTTCCGTATTCTTACTCTTCTCTTGCACGCATGGCAACATTTTTCTTTTCCAATCTCTGTCGTTCTCTGTAATCAACTCATCAGAAGTGGAGAGCAAAAATAAAGAGGAGTCGGAATTGTCAAGAGTAAGAACTGTAATTTTTTTAATTATTTTAATTTCTTTAATTATTATTGTTATTAGGAGAAAATTTTAAAATCTCAACTCAAGATGTCTCATTGCAATATCGCGGAAACAATAAACACAGAAATCACAAATATTATTTAACACAAGTAATTGCCGGGCAAATATTATTTAACACAAGTTATTGCCGGACAAATATTATAATTGCTTTTCAAGGCAATTGAACAGCGCTTTTGAACAGCGATTTATAAGGAACAATTTTTAAGAATAATGCACACCGCGTACATCTCGAAATAAAGTACATAAATAACTTTTACGTGCGTTATTAGGGTAGGGTGAATTACAAAATTTGTCGCGTGCTTCCTTTTCTCATTTAAATTCGTGTGTAATCTTTTATTCGAAGTCTCTTAGCCACCTGCACTTATCTTTCTCTGCCAAAATTAAATGTACATATCATTTTTTTTTTTCAAATTACAATCGACATCTGCTTTGTGCTTCATTATGTACAGTTGCTTCATTATGTGCGTTTTACTTATCGCTTCTCAGTGGAATAGCGTGTGCGGAAAGAAAAGAGTTGTTGAAAAATTATTATTGTTTACATTGTTCCAGAAGTCATGCATTAGCTGTCGCGGCGGTGAGAATATTTATTACGGTGCTCGTAAATAAAAAAATAACACATATGTATAGAATAAATAAATAAAAACACACATGTGTATAGAAGTTCCGATTTGATCGATCACTGTTAGCGTCCTTCGGAGGAATGGATTCGGACTGTTAGGCCCGGCTTTAAAATCCACCAGTCATGCTCGGAAGAGGGGTTAAAAGCGCGTGCACACGAAGGATGCACCCAAGAATGCACCAACCGGAACGGGTATCCGACACACGTTTGCGCGAACGCAACCGACTTCCCTTCCTCGTGAACAAAAAAGCGAGCGGATCTCTCATTGGCGTACTACCGATATGAATATTTTTCTAAACAATATATAATACTCGTACAAGTTTAGAGAAATTAGAAATTGTGGAACAAACAACTGAATAATGTTTTGTTCTTTCAAGATGGCCTGTAATTTACTTAAAGATCGGTATTTTCATAATCCGATCTTATATTTAAGTTTGTCGTGAGATGTTCCATAAACTGTTTCGTACACTACAGATCAT
>QVNV01007436.1:0-10010 GCA_014825455.1 Pseudomyrmex pallidus | reverse complement strand
TGTTTTCATTCCTTTCATTTTCTCTTTCTCTTTTGCTCTCTTTGTATCTAGTTATCATCGGATCAACGCCTCAATGTACAACAGACTATGTTTTATCTGTCTAGTTGGTCTAAATGTAAACGACGTACAGTCTGTGTGACAACAGTTTATCTCGTGGTCGCTTTGAAATCCACAATTGTTCACAGTTCAAGAGATAATAATTCCTTATATTTTAAGTTCTGGTTTGTTGTCGCTTCGTTGAAGCGGTTTTCTCTCGACGTCTCGTAGTTGATGACACGATGCTTTCTTCTATCGTTCTCTTCGCGACAAAGACGAGATGGCATCTAATTACATCCACTTGAGAGACGACCAGCATTCCCCTCGTCAAGCGTCGTTAATTAATTTGTGTGCGA
Source organism: Pseudomyrmex pallidus (assembly GCA_014825455.1). Classification (NCBI taxonomy): domain Eukaryota; kingdom Metazoa; phylum Arthropoda; class Insecta; order Hymenoptera; family Formicidae; genus Pseudomyrmex; species Pseudomyrmex pallidus. The sequence continues at coordinate 9,618 of QVNV01007436.1, read as the reverse complement.
GAAATCGACGATGGGGAGACACGTGCGACCAGAAAAAAGCGTCTCTCTTGGCGTCGTCGCACTCAGAGAAGATAGTATCAAGATGACGTTAAAAGCTGCGAACCCGGACGTGGTCTCGAGCATTTAAACTGTCCAATTGTTTTAAACGCTTGACGCAAAATTCGCGATTTTTTTCTCAGACAATTTAGGATTAAAAAAAAAAAAGTTGTTCGAATTGTGAGAGAATATAATGACGCGCGCGAGAGAAATCTCGAGCCGAGGAACGCGAGTGTCTCGGCGAGACACATTTTCACAACCGCTTTTCTCCGTCAAGAGACTGGTTGCGCGAATCGGGAAACCAGTACCAGAGTACGTACGGTTTCGACGCGAAATACACGGCGCGGCGTGGCCGGTAGAAATCCCTAGCTCTCCCAGCGGCATATTTCGCGATTTCGTCGAAGCGTCGTCCGAGGTCGAGGATGACGCAGAAGAAATGTCAAGATTCGTAATAGCGCGAAGTGTTGATAAGTCATTCGAAACGCCGATATCAATAACTTTGCCGATAAGATGCGTTTGATGGCGGACGCACTGGATGACTTGTGTTACCATTACGAAGAGAAATTGGAGCGCTATATATATATATATAAATGACGCAAAGCCGTACGTTTTCCTATGTACATCGCGTCCAACCGGCAGTAGTGTGGCGCACACAACGATCGGTACCTCCTCGTGTAACTCCGGATGTGTTATCGCCCGCGGGTGTGATAAGGAGCGCGCGGCGCAACGAGATACACACGGAGCGTGCATTCGTTGCCGCGTTCTCGCTCGAGCACGCGTAAAAACGGACGAAGACGCGGAGTAACGTCGCGAATACGTGACGATTTTGGAACGCGATATTGCTTTTCAGAGAAAATAACGTTGTCGAGTCCGGGACGGGCGATTTATAACCGCGGCTCGTAAATGGCACGAGCCGGTCGCGCGGATGCCGAATATACACGTATATAGAAGAGCGAGCATTTAGTGAAAGGCGCACAGGCAGTGTCTTCCGTGGCCGAGATTCCGAGTTCTCGATCGACGACGACGACGACGATCCTTAACCTAAGTCACGAAATAATGAGAAAGACCCCCGGAGAGTGTCGCCGTGTGTCGGCCTTCGAGTCAATCCGACCGAGCGAAACACCCGGTATACGCGCGCGATTACCCGCGATTTATTATTCGCGCTCGTGCGAGGAACGGCCGCCGCATCGACCGCGCCGCGTTTGTAATTTGTTTAGACTCGGGTGACACGTACACAGGCTGTCTTTCTTTATTTCTTTCTTTTCGAATCTGTCGTGCTGTGTAGAAATGATCCTCTTTTTCGCCTCCCCTGGCTCAATTGAGCCTTCTTAACCGCAAATGCCCGCACGCCTTTCGCATCGAAAACGCGCAAGCTCAATTTCGTCCCTTGAATAGCGATACTTAGGGGATTACTCCGCGAAACGTGTAATGCCGGCCCGGGGATTTCTCAGGAGGATTCTCAAGTATCAAAAGGATTCCTAGAGAATCGCAGAAACTCGAATTGCGTATTGGGGTTCCTCGACTTTATCTACATGTGTATATCTTAATCCCCGGTCGCGGCGAGTTCCCCGTTGAATGGCACTTGTGGACCGTGCTTAATTCGGCACTGTGACCCTAATTTAAGTCGTCCGGACTTCTGAGAGAAAGAGAATACGGAGTAAGAAGGAAAGAAGAAGACCGTCGTTCGCTCGTTGAGCGAAACTAGCTGAACGCGAATCAAACGTACAATATATATATATACGTATGTATGTATATATATATATATACGCAGATTCGTGTCTCTTCGAATATCTCCGAAACCGCTAAATGAAAAACTACGACGAATCGGCGGAGACCGACCATCACGTAACACCTTGAAATCCAGTTTCCCGCTTGCACACACTCCGAAGAAACGAGAAATGTGAAACGCGCGTCACCTCGGTCTCTCCAGCTCGGGTCGACAGCCGTGCGTGCGTCTTGTGGATTTTTTTAAAGGGTCCCATTGGCTATTTGCACGACCGCAGTGCCCCTCCGTGCCACAAAGAGCTCTTTTATGTCCCTGAGGCTCGACTCTTATTTCGCGAAAATTGCCAACTGAATGAGAGAAGAAAGAGGAACGACGGATATTGGTACGAAGAAAAAAAGAAAGAGAGAGAGAGAAAGAGTGTGTGTGTGTGCGCGCGCGTTTCATTAACTTCACGTTTCTTTCGCACAATAAACATTTCCAAGTCACGAAGATTGTCAAAAACATTCGACCAAACGTATAATAATTAAAGCTTACGCGAGATTGCGCTCGGCAAGTACATATTTTTTCCTCAGCCAACTTCGTGCCGGGAGATAATTAACGAGCAAACGTATATAACAGTCGAAATTATATTAAAGCCGCTATCGGAGCAGGTATACGTCGTTGTTGCGGTATTTCGCAATGACGGGGGATTGGCGTGCGCCGCGGTGTCGTAATCGTTTGTCGAATGTGCAATGAGACGGAAAATCCGACGAGTTTAATAAGGTTCCCGTTAGAAGAGAAAGGGTTGCTCTCTCGGCAGCCAAGTATTCTCTCTCTCTCTTTTTTTTTTCGCGGGGAGAAAAGTCAAACCTAGACGGGGGATTCGACACAGCCGCGAAAACCGGCACGGGAGAACGACGATAGCAGCAGGCCTCGCCCGCTTTCTTCTTTTACTGTTTCTTGACCCGCCGTAAAACGCAGAAGAATTTAGGTGTATCGCGTTAAACAAAAATTATTATCGTCGACTTGCGTGTCAATTCTTTCTTGCCTTCTGTAATTATTCGTTCCGGTTAATCGTCACGACAATTGTTAATTTTCATTGAGCCGCTTGTGATAGATATTGAAAATATGTTTACGTTGACAAGTCGTGCGATTGGATAAGTTTATCTTGGTATTTGTCGTACCTTCTGTCGTTTCTGACTTTTCCACCCAGAGCTATCGCTATATATCGAACAATGATCTATTTCTATACAAGCACTTCCGCGTCATCGTCATTTTCGGCGCTGCGTAATGCGCGGTCACTGGAAGAGCCTTACATGGTTTTAGGGTGTAGTCAGCGTTCACAAATTGCGTTTTATATATACACACGTGTCGTGACTACAGGAGAAGATCTGATCAAAAATTTTCTCAATGCACGCGAATGTTTAACGCGAATCATCCCGCAAACGTTTTCGATACATTAGAAATACCCGTTTTTCGCGCGAGCTCGCTTAAAGAGTTTGTCTTCACGTTCCCGGGCGAATCGGACGGATGGCCACGTAAAAGTATCCCGTTACCGCGGTAGCCCAGATACCGGATTACGGAGCACGAATTGTCAATTGCATGCGAACGAGACGGGCTTCTAAAAAGGCCTTTCAAAGTTTGTAGCGAGGCACATGTGTGAACGAGAGAGCCTCACTGTCCGATATTTGCTCGTTCCATTTGGAAACAGTAAGAAACTCGAAGCCTCGTCTAACAACAAGAAAATTCTGGAAGAAGGAGAGATCCTTTCGTGAGACGATACTATTTTAGAAGAAAAAAAAAGTAGCTTTAACGGAAGGAATGTGAAATGAAACAATTTAGAGAATTCTTTGCGTTTAGAAGGTGCACACACGATAAAATAAGAATTTTGTAGCTTTCGTAAACAAATTACACTCGAAACTGGAAGGTACATTTAACGAGAGAGATATCTAATTGTAAGCATATATATTTACGCTCGTTTTGCCATACCCTCGAAAAAACGCTCATTTGCTCACATCAGATCGGCACGTACCGTTATCGCAATACGCCGCGGTCCCATTAACATAATTGTTAACGGAGCCACAAGGCGTCGACTCGGCTGATCGGCATAATAGGGTAAACAAGCTGGCGCTTCGGAGCCACTTAATCTCCAATTGCAGCGTTCGCTCCGAGAATTTTTCGCATTACGCTCGTCCGCAAACGACGACGGATATTTTTTAATCGTCATTGTTTTGCACTCGGACGAATTAATTTCGCGCAATTTTGCATCAACTTTAGCTCGCGCTCCGAGGAAAAAAAAGAGAAAGAGAGAAAGAGAGACCATTAATCAATGAACGGACGGCCGGGCGAATTCCCGTGCCTGGGCAAGGAGATATCAGTGAGATCGATAATAGAGTCTCCGCTACTAGAAAGCGAGAACCCGAGCCCGGGCTTGCTTGTTATTGTAACAACACGCTCGAATGAATCATAATACCGATAATAGCGTAACGCCGGCGCACCGAGATCCAAGATTCTGAACGAGAAGAGTTGGAGTTTTGCGACTCCTCGCGATCGTGTCTGTTTGTAGAACGTAATATTCACTAACTTGTCGCAATGAAAATAAATAATTTCTTGTGCTCTTTTTTTTTTACTCGGTTTTATGAAAGCGAGGAATCTTTGAGAGGAATCTCGATCATTTACAAACACGGACGAGAGAATCTGCGTGCTCCGTTTCGGAGGACGATTTATTGAACGAATGTATTTCGCTCGCCGCTTCGATCGCAATCAATAACGTCAACGACCGAAATTGGAAGTTTAATTGATAGTGGAAAGTTTTTTCAACGTGTTGATTTTGTGGCATAGTATTTTTGTGAAATCGACACGTGTGTTCGTCTATTCGTAATCATTAAGACGTTCCACTTTAATGGGAAAATTTGTGCATAGCTGTAAAGAGATTTACTTTTCGCGCTTAATTACTGAAGTAATTAACCCATTTGATACGCTATCGGCGTCGTATAATGAATCGCGGTCTCTTTGATTGAGAGTTGTAATTTTTAATTTTTATTTAATTCAAAAAGTTTTCAACTTTCTGTCTTCACTTTCAGATTGTTTTTTAAACATTATTTTATTAATAAAAAATCCTACACACATACGTGTGTTTCTTGCGTTGTATGCGCTTTATAAATCCCGAGTTTTTTACATAATTGTTATCCACATTTTAGGATCTTGTTGCTAGTACATATTTTATGCGTGTATCTATTTGCTATTCTCACAGAAATATTTTACGTATATGTATTTTGTGTTTTTTACTTGTATATATATTTTTTAAAAATTTGTCACGCACACACAAGAATATTCTATTTAATTGCGCAACATCTTGCAAACCGTTCGGCAACGCCTTCACTCCCAAATCAAATTTATATATTTTTTTATTTACGTAAAATATCTAAAGCCAGCAAACGCACGCAAAGCGGATGCATAAGAGGATGGGGATAGATCCTACCTCTGATTTTGGTCTCCTGCGGATCCAGAGGTGGTAATCGTGGATGCGTCGGCTGTCCCGGTTTCTTGAGTAAAACACCTACGACTTGTGGCGGTGGCATCATCATACTTGGATTCTCTTCCGAGCAGTTCCGTCTCACTGTCGGATAGTATCAATTTGCGTCGATTGTCATGTCGATCGAGAGAGCTCCCCTGCCAATCTTCGATTTGGCGTCTTCTCTCGGCTCCCCAAATTGTGTAAATCCCTGACGTTAACTGTTGTTGTTCGAAACTACACGAAAGTCGGTACTTGCGCAAAATTTTTGGGTGTCAAACAAACACCCGCCGATAGTTTTTTTTTTTTCCGTCCGACAAAAACCTCGGCAAGTCGTTGCGGAAAAGGAGAGATCAAGAAGGCGCCGACTGGGACCTCCTTTCTCACTGATGCGCGATGCTCCTTCTGCGTGCGCCGCCTCGTTATCGTTCGCTCGTTCTCGGCCGTCCTCCTTGTTGATCGTCGTGGTATTTTTTTTTTTTTTTAATTCGATCGGCGCGCGAACGTGACCCTGCGCGTTCCCGACGCGCCGAGAAGGACGCGAGCTCCGATTTGCGAGCTATTATCGCCGAGAGCAACACTCGTCGCGCGATGTTTGCGAGCCATTCGCTGACGAGTTCACCAACAACAAGTTCATCAGACGAATCAACTTCTCGGCTGAGAAGATTTCAGGCTTGTCGACGATCTGTGAGAATCTGCGAGCCCTCAATCGCATTGACAAATCTGCCGCTACGATTTGCCATCATCTTACAAGTTTGTCTTCTTTCTTTTTCTTGTTTTTTTTTTCTGTATACGCAACGAAAAAAACAGAAAAATGAACGAGCGAAGAGAAACGTGATCCACCAATCGCGATTCCGGAATTAATTGTGTCACCTGTTACGGCTATCCGAGATCTGCCGATTCGCCTCGAGCGATCTTCGGCCCGACGACGAGCACGTTTTCTCGAGGACGCGCGACGACGACGCCGGCTGGACGCGACGCCGTAACTTGTCGGTTTATCACGACGACGCGATAGATAAGACTCTGGTATCTGAGGCACCGAGGTATCTTGCGACGCCACGGGAGCAGTTTCTTGAACGCGACTTTCGAGTCAAATGCGCGTTCGTTCCGCGCGCAAAGACGACTTCTCACTTTTTCGTTTACGATATAAATTTTCGAAATCACAAAAAAAAATGCGATCACAACAAAACGCAAAGAATGTCACCGCATCACTCTTCGAATTTTCAGTGTAACAAACTTGAGTTTGCTCCGAAAATTAACAACGCAGAAAAAAGTGAATCAGTCAAAACAAACTTGATTATCTTACACAATTCGATAAAGATCGTTTTCACCTCACAATTTTTTTATTTTGTTTACGACTTCAAAAATTGCTTGCAATTAACACGCGACACGAAACGAACTTTTGCAGAGACTTTCACACTTCGTGACAGTTAACGCTCCGATATTTAGAGACGAAAATCTCTCACCTTTTCGGAGTATTATCGGAATGTTATCACCGTGTCTCGTTGTGTGTCTCGAAGAGATCTTCTCATTACCATACTCGGTAAATATTTATTAGAATCGTACACGCGCACCAACTGCAGAACCGATCAACAAAACGCTAGTTGCTTGATAACTTGACGCGCGCGCGGCGAACGACTGATCGTAGGAGCGAACACGGCCAACACGAGAACGCATCGTCTACCCTACCCCCTCCGTCGATCCCCACTATTCACCATCTGCGTCGACTTTCTTTTTCTTTCCCCGAATCAGAGAGAGGAAGAGAGGCGCACAACCCTTGTGAAACTTTAATCGTGTTTGCGCTTACAACCCTCATAGCGATGCTATTTTTATTTAGTTCCAACTATATAAACGCTGAGATTGAAGCAATATCAGTGTTTTTATATTAAAATTGTAAAAAGGGTAAAAAAACGTATTTTAAATTCACATTTTTCAGGTTTAAGGTCGCACGAATAACCTTGCCTCGTTGTGTGCGCGCGCTTGAGATTTTTCTTATCTTACGTACCGCGACAAATCTTTTTTATCATCGACAATATATCTTTCGCACTTTTCTCGCATTTAGATAACATTTAATCTGTCTGTCTTCGCAAAGGCTGACGATGAACTACACTTGAGACAAACTTGTTGAAGTTAAATCTCTCTCTCTCGTCGTTTCTCTTATTTATAAAGCTACGTATTTATAAATACATGCAACATTGCGTTTGCCTGTGAAAAGCCGCTGATAAACACTGTAGCAGTGGAAGAAGTACACAAATTGTGAATTCTTCGAACTGTCGTAATTATTTTAATAGATAAAAGAGAGCGCGCGTTGTTGTCCGAGTGATATCGAAGCTTAGCAAATGTTGTTGCTATTAATAGATCCCCTTTTCCGTTTCGACATTACCGTAATGTCCGTGCATAATGCCGCGTAAGCGATATAGCGCGCCTTTCCACCGACGGAAAGGATACGGAAACTTTGATTTTTTTCCTCTCTATTTTTTTAACCCGCAACCCGGGGCGCAGGATATATACAGGAACTCGATCTCGGTCTGAATGACGCGCGAAGGTTTTCAAGACCGCCGATCTATGACGATAGAAGTCGCGAATTAAAAAACGCGGTGACACACTTTCACCGTTAAGTGCCGCCGCTACTACACTATAATACGTGCAATGTATAAACGACTCGCCATTCACAGCTTCTGTCTAAGCGTTTGCGGAGCGCAGACGACGCGCAAAAATCTCAATGTAATTGATCGCGAGCAAAAGCTGGGGCTTGTCTCGCGCGAAGGAGGATATCGGCGTTTAAACGCTGACGAAAAGCCGGTGTGGCGCAAAAGCCGTCGGCGCAACTCGCTTTTTTTTTTTTTTTTTTTTTTTTTTTATTTCCTCGAAAATATATTTGGTGCAACGGAACTGCAACGCGAGCAATTCGTGTGGCGCGGCCACACGAAACCGTAACACACACACTGCCAACAGCACGTCACGTTGCAACAAAAGTGTACAAAGTAGTCGTATATTATCGTCGACCGCATATGGGAGTGCGCGGTCCCAGAGGTTTTATTGTGTCGTCGGGGGGTCGAAACGCCATAAAACTTCGGTAAGTATCGCGGAGACTGCGCAATAACGCGCGCGACCAATAACGGCGACGTATTAGAGGAGTTTCGCGTATTGCGATGGGATCCGGAAAAGAAAACTATTTTATAGAAAAGGGATACACACACAGGGGAGCGATGAAGAAATGGATCGGAACGATTCTGAAGCGTGAGACCGCCGATTGAATAATTGCGATCGAGTGAAAATTCGTCTCTGACGATTTCTTTGAAACAGTTTGCGAATCAGATTAGATCGTATGATATATGTGCGCTTTTAGAAAAACATTTCACACCAGAGATATAAAAGAACGTAATATCAAACATGAAATTTGTATCTAGAAAATCTATTCGGACTTTTAGGACAAATTCTAGGTCAGAAAACTTTTACAAAATTCCAAAGAAAAATTCGGGTTTTTTTTATATATATGAGGTAACAATTGTTTTTCTTTTTTGCGTACTTTTTTCATTCATTACGAGAACACAATAGATCTGGTTTATCGATCGCCAAGGTTCGTTCGGGACCTAAATCGCTGACGAGACAGATAGTACATGGTCGATTGCGTCGGAACGAGACATAATTGCGCGACGCACCGATCCATATCGAGACATGAATATATCGACAATCGCGCAATGCTATGTAGATATATATATTTCCAATGTCAACGCGCGCGCTCACGCGACTATAATGCCGCGATGTCAATATTCTGCGCGCGTTCGCTGCGCGGACAAAGAATCGCGTCCGTCGAATTTTAGTCGGCAGGCAGCTAGTGCGGACGACTTGCATCGTTGCACACGGACGGATAATAAAGCTTTGCGAAAAAATATTTTTATCTTCCTTGCGCGCGTCGAAAAATGCGGTCGTCTCGAGCGTACCCCATCGTCAAAGCGAGGGAACAGTAAAGCGAAATGAGAAGAGAGAAGCTCCAAAAATATCCAATTCCTGGTTACCGACTCATGAACTCGGTCCGCCGGTCCGATTTCTCAAAAAATAAAAAGACGATTTCTCTCGTCTTGAAATAAAATTTGCTCGCGACTGCACGTGGATGCAGACTCGTTTCGAAATATCGCGGCGACGATACGTTTTGGACGTAGTAAAGTCAAGAAGTTTAGCGACTGCGATCGCGTTTACGTCCCCGGGCTTTCTCTTAAAATGCCGGATTTAAAATTCCGCGGGTTTGAAAAAGTTACGAGCCGCGTCGAATCGACCGTGTTTGCCTGTAAAATCGCGGCGTGATTAAGCAACGATGACTTTAAGTAAATTGCCGGTTATTTCGGTATTCGAAAGAGAAAAA
>QVNV01007422.1:0-29056 GCA_014825455.1 Pseudomyrmex pallidus | reverse complement strand
ATATATATATATATATATATATATATATATATATATATGTATATTTATTTATTGTAGAAAAATTATATACGTATATAGATAAATACGTAAATGCGTAAAAAGTATATGACATGCATATAAAACATGCATAAAAAAACACTGTCGAAAGCGGAGGAGGAGACATTAACGCAGTCCTCTCGTTGCTTATATATATCTATTACGCGGTCATTGATCTTCCTCTCTTTCGCTGACATCTGTATCGAGAAAGATAAGATTGACTCGTCTTGTCATATACGCCATATTTCGTGTTTCTCAGGAAATTGCCTCATCAAAGGCTGTAAAAATTGAGAAATGTTTAAAATTTATCGCTTTCGAGAATATAACGGATGTGTGACGATGATTCAAAGTTTAATTTGACGCGACATTAAAAGTTCAGAATAAATTTGTTATTTTATGTGACTACACAATATACATGTATATTAAGCGTGTTTTTTTTTTTTTTGCTTTAATTTATCGATGTAGATAAAAAAAAAACAATATTCTCTGTACATCGAGAAAACTTTTTGTCGATCAAAACTCGCGAAATTTTCAATTTACAATTGTAACTTTTTATTGCGTGATATTAAATTATTACATGTTTTACAATGGGGGTGAATCGATGTTTCGCTTAATACATGTGATGCCGTATTAATATTTTATTCCCGCTTGCTATCGATTGTACGCGGACTGTATATAAACGACGACACGAAAATGAGATATTGTCAAGTCTGTCGTATATTTTATGTTTGCTCTCGACACTGAGTTCTGTTATCAATTATGCGAAAATAATAATTATCGAAGCGAATTTTTTGCCAATAAACGGTAGAAAGAGGAAAAATCGCGAGGAGTATAAAGGAACAGTAAATGCGTGAGCGCTGTTACTTAATCTTTAAATAGAATAGCTAGCGTCAAAAGAAAAAAAAAGAAATATACGATCTACTATTTGGCAACACCTTGGCACGCCTCGCTTACCGTGATCATCATCGTTGGCAAGGACATTTGACACTTGTCAGAGGCGCGAAATTAGATTTTCATTCTTTGGCTTTCGCCGCGACTTCTATTCACAGATTCATCTTTGAATTGAAATCTTTATTACCGCGCGTTGTAAACGTATATATTAACTTTATTATCCCACTTTGTGACTTTTTATTTGTTCGCAAACCTTTAGACGCGTGTAAATAATTTTCACACGGAGTGTGTCTATTTTGTTTAAATATCGAGGGATTTTGAAGAGCGAACATGTACGTTTCGCTTCTTTCTCTCTTCGGAGAATGTCTTGACGATTAAAAGCCGCCGACTAAAACCATATTGGAATTTTACTTTTTATCTGCATGTTATTTTCGACACGTGTATTTTTGCCTGCTATTTTTTATTCCCGCGTGGTCTCACACTTGTTTCTTAATAGGCGGTCACAAATAAATTTATTTCGAATAGTTTTATATCTCGTCGGAAACGATTCGTGCGCGCCTAATCGGCGTCAAAACTTTTTACCGGACGTTGTATTAAAAAAGAAACTTTGGCCGTATATAAAATAACGCGATAAAAAAAGTTAATTATAAAATTCATATAATTTGAGATATTTTTAACCAAAAACAAAACTTACAAAGGAAATTTATCAACGATATACACTCTGTAGATACACTGTGTTTATCTGTGCTTCTGATAAATTAACGAATCCTGTTTTTGTTCTCTGTTTTCAGATCATCTCTCTCTTGGACGCGCGAGAAGAGTGCGGTGTGCATCGACGAACACAGAGAGACACTTTCTCTCTCTCTTTCCCTCTCTCGCCGATAAGATAATACGGTGTGCGCTCATTGATTTTTAAATATTCTTGTCTCTCCTGAAAATCATTGTGAAATACTACTCGCGCTTTACGCGACGATTAAAGCGTAATCGCGGTGTTTATGTTTCGCGAGCGTGAAAACTGGTGATAAAGTAGCGGGGAAGTCCGGGAATGGTGCTTCGCGCAGTGAATATTGAAGATTGATCTCACGGTGGATTTTTATATATACCTACTATATCTGAGAGTGTGTAGCATATGGCCCTGGACTATGGTACTACCATTTACAATATGCACCACACGAATCAACTAGGTACGTATCAAAGAGCAAACCGGGAAACGGCTATGTTTCACAGTATCAAGCTGGTTTCTTTTTGGATATTCAAGCCTAATTTTTCTTCTAAAGAAATTGTTTTTATAAAAAAAATTGTTGGTTTTATTAAAACTTGTGGTGAATTGTTGGTTAAATCAATTTTACCAGTTTGATACAGATGTGCGCTTATAAAACCATTTTTTTTTTTTATAATTTTGATACGCGTGTATGTATTGTGCACATATAAGTATAAAAATGTAACGTGTATATATATATAGTGTATATGAGGAAATCGTGACACCATAACCCATAATCGATCACGGACTTATAATTCATCACGGTACAATCGACCTACCTTTTTTTTCTCTGACCTAACTCCGAAACGGGGAAATAATATCTATCGCGTGACAGGACTATCCCCAAATCGTTTAAATATGCAGTCGACGTGGCGCATGCGACGAGCAAAACAATTGTCATAAGGTTCTCTTAGAAAAGACGACTGTATCTGAGAGAGAGTAATTGACCGCGCAATTACGTACTGGTTTATACGACAAAGTTTGTAGGCTCTTTATTAGCTATAACATTAAAACCGTGTCATTTGAGTGCTCTTAATAATGTCTTCGTTTCGCTTGTCAAATGTCACACGTGTTTCGGTTTCCTTGATTAAAATTATTCTCTTTTTCTTCAACGTTAGTCGAGAGTCGAGAACAAAAATCCATAACCAAGATTTAATTTGCGTGTTCTCGTGAAGAAAATTTACAAAAACATTTTTTAAAAAAATTTCTATAAAAGTGAGGATGATATTTAACATCAAGTGGAAACAAAAAACAGCTTCTTGACGATAATTCTCTCTTTTTTGCGTTTTATTACTTATATATGTACAAATGCGTAATGCAAGTTGCATTTTGTTTTCGACGCACACGTCGAGTTTAGTTTTCTTTTCTTCACTTTTTGTCGGTCTTGTATTTATATCCAGGAGTATGTTCTGAGACTGTGGACCTACACAGCGCGACTCTTATTCTATATTAGTCCTATAATAATAGTCCTGCTGCCAGGCTATTGTTAGACGTTAGAATATAAACGCGTGTACTCATGCGTTACACGCGCATGTACTATTCACGTTGCATCGGTCCGCTGTCTCGTAACATTTTGGTTTCGATTGCAGGACGCAAATTTAATTTCTCGCTTTATAATTCACTGTTTACTCGCAATTTTCTAAATTCGTCGCAAAAAGCCAAGTTGATTGCGATTTTTGTTCGTGAGACGAGTCACTTTTTTTCGTACAAGAAAATCTTTTAGCCATCGTCTGTCCAAATTTACTTTTTTACACATAATACTTCAATTTCGCTAATAACTTTTTTAATAGTTTCGCACTGTTTTCTCATTTGCCTACACCGACGTATGTACTTTAACACGCGGCCGCGAAGACAATCGGGTCGAGGATGGCGAGAAATCGTGCGTGAAAATTAGATATCAAACAAGCGAATAGAGTCGTGTTTCCTCGCATTATTCGAAGTTGACGGGATCGTTGCCAGAATTGTTGTCTGTCTTCCCTCGCTAGAATCGTCAGTAGGTCATTAAATTGTCGTGATTGTTGTGTAGAATTTGCGCGATTTAAAGTTAAATATTCTTACAATAGGAAAAAATAAGAATTTTTAAGAAGCTTTACAAGAAATTTTCCTTGTGTGTGTGTTTTTCAGAAACTTGTACTTTCCAAAATATGCGATTGTGTGCAAAATTCTTTTTTGTATTAATAAATCGAATTAAAATCGCATCGTTCTTCATTTCGTATAGTCGTGACTACCGTTAATTTTCGAGGAGAGCGACATTATTCTCACTCGTCGCGTAACTGCAGGACGGGGGATGATCGAATACCACGTCGGGATGGTTATGAAATTTATTGTAATTAGCAGTTAGGTGGGGTTTAAGTGCGTACATCCGGAGAGAACAACTTTGTAGGAGATTGCTCGTGCGGCGCAATTACCTTAATTAATGTGGGCCCTAATTGTCTTCGCCCGTGGTCGACGCATTTTGCAACATCGCGCGCATCAACCGACAAGGAGGGGTTTTTTGATGAGAGAATCGTGTTAGATAAAACCTCGTAGAAAGAAGCGAGCGATGCGAGCAAACGTAAGAGAGAAATAGAAACGACGCACTTTAATGGCTCTACGTTGATGCGCGACGACGAATTCCGGAAGCTTTCGTTCTCGCGAGTCGGTTTATTACACGTTATTTAACGCAATATCTCGCGTCGACCTGCCTCAATTTTATTTTTATAGCAGAGGAGAAATATCCATTCCGATGGGTAATTTTAGTTCCTGACTTGACACACCTCGGTGTGATTATTTCTTTAACAAATGTGAAACAGTTACTTGTTAGAAGAGAAACGAGAGATTGTGTGTACATTTGATTTGATTGTAATAAATAACAAACCAATATCTAAACAAAAGAAACGTGAATAAAACGCAAGCGGGAATCTGACGGAATCGGGTCTCTCGAAGCGGATATTCGCAGCGGCGATTTCAGCGAAAGCAAGACCTTGCTCATCGCGCTGGCAAATTCGCAGCTCGTCCACCGATCCCGCCGCGTTCCGGCATAGCGTGCCAATATTCACGGGGACGTGAGATCGAGGCATGCAAGTCGCGTGACTCGCAGACGTGCAAACGAAGTCAATTTGTCCCGCACGCGCGAACCTGTATATGTACGATCGATGTGTCCGTGTGTGCGTTCGCATATTCGAAGGTTCTCTTTTCCGGCCTCTTTTAACCGGGTTGTTGGGTATGTATGTGTGAATGTTCCGCAGCAAAAAAAATCCGTATCGGAACCCCCTAGCGAGCTGTTGTAAAGATCGCGCGCGTTCCTGACATTTTTCCGAGCAAAAAAAAAAGAGACAAAAAAACAGTCGATCGAGAAAACATAAACGTTCTCGCACACACGTTTGCTTGTTCGCTCGTCGCGAACCGTCGCAAAACCCGTTTTATTATGTAATTGAAACTTTATTATCGAACACGCACGGTTTTTTTTTTATTTTCATCATAGTATAGTTGCGGTATAGTTGCGGTATAGTTTGCGTCGAGAAACGACGCGCGTGTGTCATTGAAACACGTGTGGCACAAGTGCATATAAAGCTGCGAAATGTCGCGTCTATTCTTTCGCTGAAATGCGCTGAATGCGCTGAATGTGCGTCGTCGTAGCCGAGCATTGGTGCTACGTTTTTTCGAAAAAAAAAAAAAAAAGAGAAAAAAAAATTATGTCGCACTTTGCAATCACAGTCCTCCCTCCTCCAGTCACTCTTGTTGCAGAGAGATGGCGTCGACGATGGCAAACGACGCCACGCGCGCGTGCAGTTCCGGTACAAAGAGCCGCATAGAATGCGACACCGGTGATAGAACGAACGAATGTCGCGCGGTTAGTTTCGCAGCGCGCTTGTTGGGCGTACACGCGCGGCGCAGCCTTTCAATGCATCACCCCCGATGCACAGAAAAGAGAAGAGAGCGGCGGCGTTGCATCACCCCTCGACGCGACACGTTCTGACGTGTAAAGTTTACAATAGGTATATAATGGCGATCTCCCGTGAAAAACCGATTCTGCTGAACGCGAAGTCTGCGGCGAAAGCGAGTACGTTTTAAAAACGTAGAAAAAAAAACATGACGGTTTTTAGCAAAAAATATTAGCAAAAAATAGATATTTTACAGTGCGTGCGCGCGTGTGTGTGTGTTTTTTTAAAGTACTCTTTGAGTTTATTAATAAATCAACTTTTTGTGTTATTTTATTTTCTGCATTGATTTGTAAACGGTCGATGGAAAATTCAACTCCGCGATTGCGTAACGCGACAGTTTTTTTTGAATACCTTTTATAAATGGAAAAGAGAAGGTTATTACGTTTTATTTGGAATAGTATTATTTTGTTGTATTTTTTACTCTTTGTTATATTTTTTAATTATGTATAGAAGGGCACACTTGTATATTTGGGTTAATGCTAACATTTTATATATGCATGTGAGTGTTTTTTACACACACACACAGTTTCTCTACACGTAACGAAGGTTTTGCAAAGTCGCTAAATTACGAGGTAACATTTGCGTAGCATTTTTCCGTGCGAATAATATCTCGGATAGTAATCGCGCAAAAATAGACACGCGCAGAGGAAGATCGCCGCTGGCGTAATTTTCATATTGAATGACCGATTACGTGAACCGTCTATAATTATGAGCCGAGCGATAAATGACCGATTCAAAGCGCCGCGTAACAATCCTTACGTAATGTATGTTTTGACAATCGAGAACTTGAATATATAGTTGATGCGCAACTAACATCAATTCTAATTGCCGCATCGTCGTGCAATCGCCAGCGTAGATAATTCTATTGATTAGTAGCGATGCCGCACAAGATGAATACATGTTTTATAGAAGTAAGAATAATGATCGAAATATCGGTGGCGCGCGTGGCAAACGATATTATTAATAAAAGTTCCAGGAAATATCTTAACGCGTGCATTTTTCCAACAAATTTCTTTTTAGCAGAAAATTTATCGTCGTCGGTCGTTATTTGGATGTTGTCATTCAAATACGTTGAAAATCGGAGATTCTTTTATTCGGAATTTGTTTTTTTGACCAACGCGGTTGGTCGTGTTTCTTCACGTTAGGTTAGGTTAGGTTAGGTTTTACATTTCCTTTCCTCAAACTGAAACGCAGTCCCATGCCAGCGAATAAGAAACGCGTCGGGGTTCCGCCAAACCTTCCTAAGTTTAGTCGACATTTTTCCTTCGTATACCTAAGGAGCGTCAGTTTTCCTTTATACACCAGACCCTTTGGACTTTCAGATCGCGCAGCGACAACGTGACGCAGAACTACGTAAAAACTCATATTTTGACTCACAATTCAAATTGCACTTTCCACAATTAACGTTTGCTTGATTCTAGCATTTTTTTCTGTATTCTCAAATTCACCGTAAGAGAAGAAAATCTGTTATCGTATAAAATGTCAGTGTCAAGCGCGCACGTGTGCGTGTGTGTGTTTCAATTACACGCTTTGCAGAAAGATCAACTTTTTCGTTTTCACAAAGACGATTTGCACAAAATTCTCTCGTCCGGTATTGATAGATTTGATCGCGGTTTACGTTTGACACGACTTTGTTTCTGTCGATTATGCGTCGATCGTGCACTTTCTGAGAATATCTGCGGATCGCGCGCACGGAGTTTTCTGAATAATTTAACTCCTAGCAGCCAGGTATATTTCTGGCGTCGGTTCTCTCTACGTGTGTATGCGATAATCGGAGCGGTTTTGCCGTTATTCTCGTTGTAAAATTGACGTTTTCGTCGTCGATTGTGATCTTCGCGTCTCGAAATGCGTTCTCTCAGCGGAATTCGCAAGAAAAAAAATTAAATAAGATACAAAAACTTTGCAGAGATATATCTCCGATAGTTTCGTATTTTCATAGCGAGCTAATGATCGCAATCAAAACGCACGACAAGCACCGGTGATTAGACGAGTGAGTTACATAACACAGCCTCGGATATACCACGTCGTGTAACAAGCCTTAATTACACTGTTTCCTTCGTCGTGCTGAATGCGCGCGTGTTGCCGAGTGCGATCGCTGCGATCTTGATAGGGATCGTTACACATATAAGAGACAATACACGAGAGAAAAAGAGAGTCAGAGTTGCGCGACCGCACACTGCGAAATTTTTCCAGACGCTAACGAATAAAAACAAAAATTGCTGCATTTATGAGATCTTAATTGAAGTCTCGGGTTTTTTTGTTTTTTTATTTGCACTAGGATTTATTAATTTATTTTTTCTTTTGACCAAGAGTGCGTATAAAATATAGCTTTTTGATTACAAGATACATTGTATTATTAGTCCGTGTTTATATTGATTATGCATTCGAATGACATTCGCTTATTTGAACTTTGATGAATGTTCGCTTCGATTATGCAATCTCCTTTTAATAAAGTTGCGTAAGTTTTTTGTAACTTCTTGCTCGTTTTAATTGCGATTTTTTAATTACAACAATATTTCTTTATTTGGAACAGTGATATAAAATGTTATTTTAGTTTATTATTTTACATAAATGAATATTCAGCGCGCGTGATCGATATGGATATATTACACATTTCGAGTACGCGATAATTTCAATGGTTTTTTTTTTTTTTTTATATTCTTGTAAATCAAAATTTGTCACCGGCAATTTTCTGTCTCGCTATGCAAGAGTGGCTAAAAAAAATTACTCGCAATGCTCTCTTTTTGCTCACCCTAAAGACTGTTACTACGTCGTATTTCGCGTTGATTTTATTTTTCTTTAAGTTGTTCTTAAAACGGGAAAACGGGATGCGTGGTGAAAATATTTACTCTATAAACGATTTACTCCAAATTCCAATAGAAGATCACATTCTAAAATCACGATGACATTTTTCACAAACCGTCACACTCTCAAGTAAGATCCCATTGGCTCTTTCCGCCATAACAAAGAATTAGAATAAAAATGCATCTTTTCGGATGACTATTAATCCGAAAAGTAGTCACAAAAGCAAAGAACGAAAGAACTAACGGGGCGCGCAAAGAAAAAGCCTTCTCTTCCTCGGGATTAAGTTAACCTTGGACTTGAGGAATGCACCGTGCAGTGACCTCCGTTCGCACATTCGTTCGCTCTCCCTCGCCTCCCTTCAAGAAACGCGCTCTCGCTCGCTAAAACTCACACCGCCTCTTGAAGCTTCATCTCGCTCACCTTCCTTCTCCCTCTCTTGTGCGTCGCTCCATTTGGTTTCATTGTGGGCGCGTTGCGTAGCAGCCTGCATTCTTTCGGACCAGTTTACGAGGAAACGGTTTTCATTGGATTTTTTTGAGTGAAAAGACATGCAAGAGAACCAAAACGTTCGGAAAACCTGTTTCCTCAATTCATCGTTTTCGGTTATAAAGGAGATTTTTTTAGATGTGTAAAACAACTCTGTCCCGCACGACGGTCGTTTTCTTCTATTTATTCTCAGTTACGACGGAGTTAAAATACCGTAAAGTACCACACAATGAATGGAATCGATCAGAATTGTTTTCTTTTTTATAAAGTATAAGAAACTGTTAGTCTCTCAAAATTTGCGAACTTTTACCTTCGTCGAAGCCTTTCCCTTCATACAAAACCACATCCGCACCTATATAAAAAATAAGTGCTAATAACAGACCAAGATGTGAACCAACCGATCTGGATGACTTAATTAGCACCTAATCAGTACTTAATTTTTATATAGATGCGGATGTGTTTGTTTGAAGGGTAAGCTAACTTAAGAGACATAAGTAACTGCTGTTCTACACACACGCACACACACACGTACACATACGTACACACATATATTTTGGTTGACAAGAAACTCATGTACGAGCTTTTACGCTTGTGTGATGTAACAGACCGGCAACGATTATTATCGATATTTATTGCCGCTTTGCCTCGTTAGAGTCATCGTTCTATAAATAAGTCGCAACAAAGGTGGTTACGCGTGTGACGGCGCGTACATCACGTTCGTCGTTAATTCGCAAAGTAGTATTTACCGTGAAATTAAAAAAACACAAAAAAAAAACTAATAATGGCAAAATTGTGCAAATGTTCACAATGAACTTGAAAATTTATTTCTCCGTGCGAGATGCTCCGTGTGTGCAACAGAAATGTGTTACTTAGAGTTGACCCGTACGAGAAACTGATATTAAAAGGTGAATCGAGTCACGTTGCGTTATAATACACTTAAAAAAATTCTCATATTTAAAATAATGTTTAACATTAGGTTTCGATTACATGTTTGTACATCGCTTCTCGTCGAGTACCCGTGAAGACTCGAGAAACGATTACGTTATTCAATCTTGATTCCGCTACGTAATCGTGAAGTACGTATAGGCTCAGGTATAACAATCAACGCAGAGGAAGAGAGAGAGATAGAAAGAAAACGAGCGAGAGAGGGGAGAGGGAACCGATAAAACGGTGATTAATCTTATAATAATAATAGATCAGAGGCGTACGCGCGATGTTAAGGTCATCGCGATGACTGTGTCCGGCACTCATCAGACTATTACAGCCTTCGGCTTAAAATAGAACTGGGCGGCTTTGCAATTGTAGTAGATCCTCTCTCTACCTCTCTCTCGTTCGATTTAATGAACAAAAGAAATTGTACGACAATCGATACATCATCAGGATATTGCACGGGAGGTATCGGATGTAATCGATAAGAATATCGCTTCGACCTATCCGCGCTTTATATATCGATCAACTTTTTTTTTTTTTTTGAAAATATCTCTGTTTACGCGTGTGTGTTTATCGCGGAATATATCGGTGTTAAAAAAAAGTAAAGAAAAATTCCGCGTAATTCTCTCTCTCTGTCTCTCTCCATTCTCTGAATAAATATAGAAATAAAAATAGTACAGTGAAATCCGATGAAGCAGCGAAAGCGCGATGAGAGACGCATCTCCGATCTTGTTCGATGTTATCATTGCGATTACAAGTTGTTGATTGTAAAAATTCTCACATTCAATTAAATTTGGCAGATTTTTCTTGGCACGATATATCGGCCAATTTAGTTACATTGTACGATAAAAAGCCTACGATAATCGCGTGTATATCTTGAATCGCGACAGCAAGACTCAGCGTTTATTGGTTCGCTTCGCAGCGTAATCCGAGATTGACGCGACGTCATGTCGGGGGCTTGCGGGTAAGCGAGACGTTTTAAATGAAACGCATGAAAAAGAGTGGTGGTGTGTGCCTTATCTAATCGCTCGGCAGCTCGACTTGCGACTAGCACGCCGGAGATTAGTAGCATGGCACGGTGCACGCGATGCATCTTGGTAATTTTTTCTTTCTTGCATCAGAAGCTCAATAAAAATTTCGAGAAATGAGAACTCGATTGCTTAATAGATCGCAAGTGCGATGAAAGATCGGGTTTGTATCCGCGTGCGAAAGAAAATTTTGAAGAAAACTAAAAGCTCACGTGTGCTTGCTTATTTGCTGCGAAGTAGTTTTTACTTATGCTTCCTCCACTTTGGAATACTCGAAATACGCCAGAATTCACGATTAATAATGTCAGATAAGAAAATTGTTCGAGAAAATCTTCAGATGCGCTATCTCGATTTTTCTCAAACAGAAATACCGTCGATATAATCTGCAATTTTTATTTAATACGCGTTGATAATAAAATGAAATTATTTTCTTTTCCTAAAATAGAAAACTACGCGAATTCGCATTTCGAGATATGATAATCGATTACAATGCAAGTATGCGACGGTATTATCAATCGCGATATAGTTCGCGAGAGTTTGCTCCAGTTTGAGGCGTCTTTCTTTTCGCAATAGACAAACTCGAATAGAATCGATTGACGTCAATCGAAAACAGCCGCAATTATTTATGCATATGAACGGCTTTTCTGTTGTGCAAATTGTTATCTTAATTTAATTTTTTTGTTTTCAAGTATGATATAATAGATTTTATAAGACTCGCAATCTGTGTTTCAGAAGACGTGAGCTACAGAAGTGTCGAAATCGCGTCCGCTTTCACACATCTGCCTCAGAAAGGTGAGTTGTCTAAATTATTTATAAATCTGTAAAATTTTCTATGTACGCGCAAGTTCTTGTCTCTCACTTTTCTCTCTCTCTAATTCTCGATTATCAATTATTATATTTTTTTTAGGTTTCACGAAATGAAACTTTTTTGAGTTAATTATAGGAAAAACAAACAACTGACAGAGAACACAAATTCTAGGATTTAACAAATATTTTGGAATAACAACCAAATGGATTTAACAATAGGATTTAACAAATGTTTTGGAATTATAACTACCACAGGTATATAAACGTTGCAACTATTATTAGGAAAACAACAATGATGTGTGTCGACCCACATATTGCTCTCTCGATTCCGATACTTCGCTTAAATGTATAGCTATCAATTTTTTGTTGACGTCGGTTGACGTCGAACTAGTCTGTGAACGTGATGATTGGTGTTTTATTTTTTTTTTTATTATTTTTTTTATTTTGCAACTTGTAAAAACTACGTTCTCTTCTCCGCCGTCGGTATTGTATTATTAATATTAAAGACTCGCGTTTATAAAGCAATTACTGGCGATGTGCGAGTTTAAAGAAGCAGATAATGCGTAATACGTCTCGATAAAGAGTCGTAGATAAAAGAAATTTTTATTTAGATTGCGATACTAAATTTGTGACGCAGCGCGTAATCGCTAGTATGTATAACATATATTTCCAAGACATATTTTAGTTACATAAGTAAAACGTGTCCGAAATATGGTACGACGTGCGATAAAACTTTTATATGAAATAATTATTTAAAAACAAAAAACACTTGGTTCGACATAATCGATCGGGCCTGAAAAATAGAAAATAATTCGAAGAAGAAATTATAGTGTCACTTTCGGAAATAAATTTCTGTTTTGCGTACGCAGCGCGTAAATATCTAATCTTGGAATATAGAAGTAAGAGGGAGAGATAAAAAGTAGAAAGACAGGAAGCTGAGAAAGAAATAAAATAGTTATATGTATGTGTATTTATATATATTCGAGCATCGCGCGTATCAAGTATCGTCTACTTCTAATCAACTATCCGTAGTAAACCTTTTAACCTTCGTCACATATTCTCGTACATACGGAGATTTATATTCGCGTGTCGATATCTTTGTTCGATAAATAAAAGCACAAGTAAAAAACAATTTTTTTTTTACAATATAAAAACATGAAAATGTACAACCAAATATTAAGGTCAATATGCAAGCCGGATGTTCGTTTGCAATTATAGATGTATGTATTTACTTTCCTTAAACGTGTAAATTAATAACACGTGGAAATCAGAACTAAATTTAAGTCGAAAATTCATATCGAATCCTTGCACATATGTAAAATATTCAATTTATCCTCTTTTATAAAATTTAAAATTTTATTGCTTTTTTTTCGCAACACACACGCGATATTGAATTTTATTCAAAACTTGGTAACTTATTTGAATTTTATTCAAATATCTTGTGTTTTACATAGAGAAAAAAAAGATTTTATATAATTTTTTATTTTATTAGCATATAAAAAAATAAGCGAAGAATACATCGAGAACAGATAAGATCCTCTAATTCTGTTCTGCATAAGTAAAACATGAAGAAAACTGCGCGGTAGGGAATAATAAATTTCACACTGACTGTCACTTATACGTTGTCGATTATGTATCACTTCAGCGACGAAAAAGTGACATAAATTCAAATTAGTCGGGCAAAATTATCCTCATACTTGACATTTAAGTTTGTCGCGCTGCTTTAAAATTATCGAAGAAGAAATTTTCTCTCTCTCTCTCTCTCTCTCTCTTCCGTGGAAAAAAGCGGATTTCTTTATTGTCCTCTGATGCACACGGACCTGAGTATAAGTGGACAGCACGTGACGCGTCTCGAGAAACGGTCATTCGCGATTGGTCAATATCCTCCGGTTCCCCGCTTTTGATGCGACCGCTACGGGATGGATCCCCTTCTCCGCTTCCCCCGATATATCCTTTCATCGCTGTGAACGCGATGAAGAATCAGAGCCACTTGTAGTTGCGATCGTTTCGCTCCAGCTCAGTCGTGATCCGCCTACCGAGCGGGCAGCAGCTTGTAACCGCGCGTCCTCTTGACTCTCCCTCTTTTCTCGAGTCGCGCGCCACAAAGTGTCCCTCGGTCTCTGTGTGTGTTTCTCTTTCTCTCTCTCTCGTTTCGTCTTCGGGCTCGCGTAATCGCGCTTCCAGCGCGCAAAGCTAAATTTAGCGCTGACCGTTGCTTTTGCCGTGCCGAGGCGCGACGTGTATGAAACGCGTCTCTCTTCTTCGCCTCCGCCGTCGTTTCCTGTGCCGCACGCGCGCGCCGAGGTCGCAAGACTCGGAGAAAATGCCACCGGATCGCAGCAGCAGCAGCAGCAGCCGTCGTCGCGACATGGCCCACCTGTGAAGCTACGTCGCAGGCCAATCACGCAGGCTGATTCCCCAAGGGAGCAAAAAGAAACTTGCCGGCGAGAGACTTTTCGGAGCGGAGGACGAACGGGGAGTTCAATCAGAAGTTGAGCGTCACTGAAAAAGTGTCACATATCTCCATAAGTGCGTTGTGTGCGCGCAAAAGGATTAAAACTTGAACTTGCGACTTATTCGCCGCGATAATACGTCGGCACACGTGTCTATTTCGCACTGAATCCCGTCGTCACGACGGTGTCGCAATATCGCTCGTATTTTTCCGCAAGAAAAAAACATTTTACTGTAGCGCGCGGTTTGTGTGTTCGATCTGTCACACACGCGTAAATATTACGACAATTGACAAGTGCAAGTGTGCGACAATACTCGTGTTTTACGCACATCAGCGGCGGAGCACATAGAAAATATGTTTGATCTCGGACAATAAAAAGACGAACAAAATATGTGTGATGTTTGTGCAATCAACCGGACGGAAAACGATCTTTCTTGGGTCTCCGGTTCGCGAGGTTTCGAGTTTTGAGTGACAGCGAATATTTTCTTTTTTGTTTGGTTTTTGTTTTTTACACTCGCGGCTTCGAAAAACGAGGACACAACAATTCGCGCATACACACACACACACACACGTTCTCAATCGGCGAAACGACGAAGCTTCGCCGGTGAGGGTCGCGCAAGCCGAGCGAGCGATAAGTGGTCGCTCGTGTGCGCGTAATAAACTCTAAAAATAGCCGCGCTATCGCAAGCGAGTATCGAGGCGATAAATATCGCCGCGACAACACGCGCTTTTGTTGCGTTGCGAATTCCACAGTTTTCTGTTCGATCGCCGCGAGATAGCGCGTGAAATAACGCGAGGCAAGAAGAAGAACGCGACGTACAGGCAGGTGCCGATTTTTAAAACCCTGGTATTCGCAGCGAGACGAACGCAAGAGGAAAACCCACGTTTCGTGTAAGACGCATCTTCACACACCGCTAAATAATTTTTCAAAAATCAGACAGTTGTGAGTCGGTGAAAAAAAAAAAAAAAAAACAGCCGGTGAAACGAGCACACGATTGATGTAATCGCGCGATACCGAGAAACCGTGGAGCGGCAAACGGAGCGTAAGGAAAAAACCTCGGGCTTCCATTAATGCGCCACCAGTCTTCGTTTTTTTTTTTTTTTTTTTTCTATATCTTGATAATTCTCGAGAAAAGGTCGACACTATATGTCGAAAGAGAGAGATTAAAATAGTGTATGTGACAAAAACAACCAATTAGCGTTTCTTCATGCAGAACAGAAATATGCAGCACGATGATATCTATTTTGCATATGTTAGATCTTTCGAGTTATCGAGAAAGTACACGTAACGTGATCTGTGCGATTGATTAAGTATATATATACATATATACATATATCTCGATCAAAATAATCTCCAACGGAGACAACCAGTTAAGTGACAGGAAGTGAAATATCGTGCTTTTGTGTGTATCGAACAAAGATCGATAAGAAAAGAACCGTTAGACGTCACAAGTGGCCTGTAAGTAACTTATCAGTACCAAAATCGGCAGAAAAAAACGCGTAAAAAAAAAAAAAAAAAAAAAAAAAAAAAAAAAAAAAAAAAAAAAAAAAAAAAAAAAAAAAAAAAACTTGACAGTTACCGGTTCTTAAATTTCCGATCGGCATCGATTGATGGTGCACGCTCGATTTCGCGAATCATATTTGCACAATTTTCTCACGTCGTGTATGTCGTCAAAAACTCGTTGCAAAATTTTCCGATCGATATCGTCGATAACGATATAAGTGAGAGGGGGCAAGCGCGTCCGATCGCGCAGAGAGAGTTGTTCGACCGGAAACATCGAGAAAAACGGAAACTCCGCGAAACGAATTATGAAGGTTTACATGCAGCGCGCGGGCGCGTTTGATCGATACACGCGCGCGCAAAGTTCAGGTCTAAAGATCGCTCGCGAATCGATTTACGATCACGCGACAACGATCGCCCGCCACCATCACCTGCACCACGGTGGCGGCCACCACGACATCCATCGTGGAATGTTACCGGACGTGTGCCGTTGCATGTGCGTTCCAGAGATGGCCAGGGACACGCCGGGCTCGCCGATGCCGCGACCACGGGATCTGGGCGCCGGAGGCGGCACGGCCACAGCCACCCTGACTTCCGGTGCTTATCACGCCGCAGCCACCGATCCCGCTCTGCACGATCACGCGCTGCAGCAGAGGATACTCGAGGTAACGTATGATGACTGATTGCGCGTTTATGTGCAAGAGTTTATGTGTTTGTTGCCCGACGGTCCAGAAATCTTTCCATTCGCGCGAATGCGCGGTTTTCGAAAGGAAAAAAAACATGTTTACGCTTAGAGATGACAGTTCTGTAAAATGTTTTTTATTTTATTTTATTTTATTTTATTTTGGATTGTAGAAACGTGCAAAAAGCTGCGAAGGTTGTGTAATATTTTGTGATTTGTACAGAGGTCTGATTGTGACACGTTGCTAGTTCCGAAAGGAGAACACAGAAGTAGGACAATAGAGTCGTCTCGATAACGCTAAAGTGTTGTTTCGTAGTTTGCTCTTACTTTACGTATATTTCAAATTTTCCATCTCTCTTTGTTTTTCCTTTCTTTCTCGTTTTTTATTGGCCGTTATTCGCGATTGAAGTGCTCGCGCCAGGATACTTTCCGTATCGCACTTCGTAATGAGAGCGTTGTTGAAAGCAATTACGCGATGGATAAAATAATGGCAGAGAGAGAGAGAAGTTTATCTCTCTTTCTCTCGGAAACTTGCGACGAAGAAGAAGTTTACGGATTTGTGCCGCAATCTCTCTCCGATGTTTCGGGTGAATTCAATCGATTTCGCGCGCTTTGGTTACATCGCAATTAAGTTCAAGGTCGCCGATACACTTGCGCGAAGGCCGAAGATTTATAAATGTTGCGGAGAATTCGCCGGAAATAAAGTATATCACGTTATACATATATATACGTACATTCCCGCATCGTGTCGTGTTGCAATCAGATCTCGTCTGAAAACAAAACAACCGGATTTCATTATAATGCATGAGATAATACGCGCGTATATATATTTGTTTTTCTATTTAACAATATAGCGCAAACTTTACATCGGTCAAACATTTTAACGAACTATCACGTGTTCGGTTTTCTTTCTCACCTGTGAAGTCGTCACGCAAACAATATTTCAGTATTATTGAAACTGGTTACACGTTTTTCTTTCTCGCTAATTTTCTGTCGGATGCGATAAAAGAATATATTACAGCTTATTGTTAGATCGACAGATATAGCGCGCTTCTCGATAAAAAGGCTAACAATAAGATTAGGATTTTACTTCACACGCATAGTTTCTTCAGCGAGCGATAAACCCGAGAGAGAGGCCGTATATGCGAAATGCACAAACTGATCGCGATCGTACTGTGAATGTGTAAGTAATCTAATTGATTTAAATTCGTTATGTCGGATTAACGGATTTAATAGACCGCGTAGCTGGGAACTCGATCCGTTATTGAATGTCCGGTTTGCGACAAAAAAGAAATTTATAAAATCAACACTTGCTACAAAGTCGTTCTCGAGAGAGAACTTGAGATATCGAGTTGATAAATGCGAGAATATTTTTATTTATTGAAAACGCGTTTTGTTCTTGTGTGTGTGATGATTTTATCTATACATACAATAGACAGGAATGTGCACAAGATTTTGTTACACTACGCGACTAGTTTATTCGACAATTGAATGAAAAGATAAGTAAACAGCTGGCAATGAATCAGCAACGATAACGCGTAAACAAATTCGGGACACTCATTTACAAGTGGTGCGTCAAATATCGTACCGCTGTTGATATATATATATATATATATATACGATGTGTGTTGTGTAAGTACACCGTAGTATAATCTCGTGGTTGACATGTTGAGATTTAAATTTATCCCGTTTGAGACCTCCGAAAAGCTAATCAGATGTATTTATTAATGCGAATGACAAAGCGAAAGCGCATCGGAAATCTTCGCGCGCCGCGTCGCACGTGGAGTTTTTACACGCATTGTTTTGCGTTGCGTAATACCGCGTCGGACGAGGGAATCCGCGATTATCATATCGCGCCACGCGCAACTCGGCGTAAAAAAAAAGTAACGAAAAACGTAAATAGCGTTGAGACGAGAGACGTGAGTTTTTTTCCTTTTTTTTTCCTAGGCGGTGCGGTCTATTGCAAATATTTCCGCGACGGAACGGAATACTAGACGATACTATTATTGAACGCGGTGCGCGACGATAAGTCAATTAAGCGTCGCGCCGTTTGTCTCTTTCGAATCGGCGGCGCGCGTAACATTCGATACGGAGACGATTATTATTGTGCTCGCGCATGATTGGGACTCGAATTTTATATTCTTACGTATATTACGTGAAAAAAGACGCCGTTGTTAAAAATTTCGTTGTCCTTGAGGTCCGAGGTTATAACCTGTAGGTTTATTTTTGGACGTAACGTATAAAAGAAGAAGTAACACACAATATACACAATACACACACATACACGGCAAAGATTACGCAATCTTGTCAAAAATTTAAATTATTGTTACATCATGAAAAAAAAAATCGTCATTTGTATTGATATAAGCGAGACTGATCTATGATTAGTTTTGTTATCGCACCACCGTTTTGAATATTGAAAATGTTTTCTTGATTTCAATGCGCGTTGAAAGCATAATATATCGCGCAATAACAAGATATTTGCAAGCTATTAATGCGGAGGGAAGGAGGAAAATTGAACACTTTAAAAATGAATTTTGTTTTTAACTTTACTTAACATTCGCAGATAATATGTAAAGAAGTAATGTTAAAACAAGTCATTTCATTTTACACGTTGTATAGGTATTAAAAAAAAAACGAGCAGAACCGGTAAAGAAAAACAGCGATCGGAACGCGCTGCTTGTCGGTTTGCAGTTTTGTAATTTTCGCGAAAAAAAAAAAAACACGTGTCGTATGAATATCTCTCGATAACGCGATTTGTTTTAATGACGGCTCTAACGATCGACGTTTTTGTGCTCTCAAGAGTTGCAAACTAATAGACGACCGCAGTGCGTACCGGCAAATTTAGACTCATTTAGATTTATTCCAGCCTTGACTCTTGAGGTCAACTAGAAGCATATATGATTAGGTAATACGATATCGATACGTTAATACAAACACGTTCAATTCTCCCGAGAAGGCATCTTACACGCAGTTGAGTTGCGGATAGTAATATTTATATCGTGTATATACACGATATGTTATTATCATATTAATACTATCATCACTTGTGAGTTACATTTCACGTTTTTTTTTTTCTGTTTTTCTTTTCTTTAATGTGGCAAGTTTCTCATAAGTCATTTGATACAATAATAAAAAACAAGAAAATTTTCAAGTAAAATTCTCGGTTAAAATCTGGAGCCTCACGGCGATCAATCCGAGAATCAGAAAGAGCGTCAAGATGTTAAACAAAAGAGTGATGCGCGTCATCAGAAACGGCCGTACCGACGTCATCAGACCACCTTGATTGTTATACTCGCGTATCCAGTCCTGCACCAAGATCGTGTTCGGATCCAACATCTTCGGACTTAGAATTGCCTGTGCGCAAAAAACAATTCAATCTCATTATATATTTTCTGAATTCTGTTAAAAGTTTTCTTCGCTCCGTCGTTAATTTTAAATACTATCGCATTTTTTTTTAGTCCAGAAAGAACAAAACGCACAATAAAAACTGTAAAATCAAGCCTAATATATTTTCAAAAAAAAATATCGAGCTGTTTTTATCGCGCTGTTGTTTCCGACCGTCGGTTCGTTTTCCATTTTTTCCTTTTGCCTCTTATGTTTGCATAATGTCGCGCTCAACTCGTGGAAAATACGTTTGTTCTCTTGTGTTTATGTGGACGGAAGTAGAAACGATATGTAACAGCCACGTGTTGTACTAACAAAATCGCAGGCCAAGGCCACTGAATTCAGTGGCGCTCTGCATAATGGACAAGGTGGCGGCGCAGGTGCAAGTCTAACGTCGCAATAACTCGCCAAACATTCCGCGCACAGCAAATGACCGCAAGGAGCCTTCACGCCGATCTTTGGCGTTCCCAAGCAGATCGGACACACCTCGCCGTTGTACGTTATTACGGATCTGTTGCTGTTATTGCTGCTAAGTGAGGAAAAAAACAGAACACATAATTAATTTTAATTTTAGTTTGTTGAATATCTTTGATATTTAATTGGTTTTTTTTTGTAATATGAACTTGTTTGTGTACACAAGCACAAAATGTATATTAACACACGACACGTGTCTCGTGGAGCCTCATTTCTCATTCGATTTAACTTAACGCCGACCGCGCGTGTCAGCCAGGAAAACGCAACATGCGCAGTAGCGCGAGTTAGATCGTTAAATCACCCGATCGGTCGGGCGTGAGGTGTCGATTTGAAGTTCAAACTTAAAGAAAAAACGGAGTTGAGTCGTTCGTTTTCTTCACGATAATCGTACTTGACTTCCTTTACTTCGTTAGTCGAATTATCGCGCGGCTCGATCGAGGCGTCTTGACGTCTAAAAACGCTCCAAATTCTACCGGACCAGTCCTTCCGTTTAACGAACAATATGTAAAGGCCGAATCCTACCGCGAGCGCCGTAGCGCGAAAAGCGTATCCTTTCCATCCTGAGGCCGGACCCTCGCTCGAGGGCACAATGAACGCGAGGGTTCTCGCTCTGTAATGCTCCGTAAAATTCATTATCCCGAATCAATTTCAATTCAGTGCTTTCGCACGCGATTTGCCGATAATTTTTGTTTGCAAATATTCCGCGCAAAGCCAATTCATTTGAAAAATTTCAGATTCGATGGGTTTTGCAACGTGTCTAGGTTAATAGATTGATATTTGAAACAACAACTTTGTGTGACAAGCGTGGACAGTGACAAAACGATACTCAACTGTCAGTCACAGTGATCTAAAATTAAATCGATACATCGTATGCAAAATGAATTATATTTATTTAAGAACACACACACACACACGTTTATATTACATAATTACTTTTAGTTTATTAAATATTTCTGCAATATTGAATAGTTTTCTTTCGTAACATAAACTTATGCGTGTGAAGACTTCTTGCACTTGGAATAAAAAACTTTTGATATAATTACAAAATATGTGAAATTAATAATTATAAGATAGAAAACATGAGACTTTTTTTTGTCTTAAAAGGAACGAAGAGAGAGAAAAAATATAGTTTTATAGTATTTTAAGAAACGCCATTGTAGAGAGGAAGCAAGTGCGTTTTTTTTTTTTTTTTTTTTTTTTTTTTTTTTTTTTTTTCAAGCGTGCTTACGAAGTGCAACACATGCATGGGGAGTCGTGTGACAACGCTCGTTCGCGGACGTAACCAGTTGGACGAAATCGCTTCGTTCTCTGTGTGTCAGCAACCCACGCACTTCCTTCTGAGAAAAGACAACTCGAAATCGTCGCCCACACGCGACGAATGACACGCGGTAACGAAAAACATTCGACAGACACGTTGAATTGAATTAAACAGGTCGGATGCGCGCCATGTTGGCATGGAACTTTGCACTGGCACCGGCGTGGGCGGCGTGTCGCGTCGCGTCGTGGACACGCTATGCGTATTTTTGCATTTTAAATCAATGATATTTATTTTTCTCCGCGTTTTTGTTGTTCGACAGATTCTATCGAAAACAATTTGAGCATTAAATTTTAGTAGTTTTTTCCTTATTACGTGTGTCTTCGCATTCTTCTTTTAAATCACACACGAACTTTCCGTTAATTAAATCAGAAGAGCGCAGCACAAATGGTTGTCGTGTAGTTATTTAAGTATATTTAAAGTTTATTTTCGAATACGTGCAAACTGTTTTTGTGTCAAATATATAATAATAATAACTGTTTTTGTGTCAAATATATAATAATAATTTATATATAGGTGATTGTGACGACTTGGCGGTGAGAACGCTCCGTGAAAGACAAAATATACACACGATCTCCGTGTAACGTTCGACGTTTCGCATTTATATGGGGATTTACGGTAGATCTTTGCGTATTACGCGTGCGATACGCGCAAAGCTTCGTGCGACTGTCGTTGTTTGCACAGGACGCTGTCGCAATTTTATTTTCTTTACGAGGATTTATTTGCGCGCTACCACAACAACCCGTAACCAACAATTTTTCTAACAATCCCATTCTTTTCACAAGCATATTGCATTAGCCTTGAGATATCTGGATTTGCTTCCAGCTACAGCAGCAGCATCAACTTCAACAGCAGATTTTGCGGCAGCAGTATCAGGCCCAGGAACGTCAACTGGCCGAGTTACACGAACAACAGATGCAACGACTAAAGGTAAAGAGCTGTGTTTATTGACTTCACTAAATAAATAAATTAAATAATTAATTATCTCGCGGTCTCTCCCCGGTAATTGTGCGCGTGCAATTACGCACTGAATAATGCACGTTTGCAAAAACCGCTATTTTACGTCGCGTCGTTTTACTCTCGTGTAATTCTCTCTCACTCTTGTGCTTCTGTTAAACATTAATGCAAACCGCGCGGTATCCACCACGGCTCTGCTGCTATTGACAAAATATACTCCACAAATGCTTGCGCGCGCGCGGACCGAACAATTAATTGACAAACAATTAAGTATTTATCAAACACACAACCGAATTGTTTCCGAGAAACATAACATTACGTAGCTCCGCGATAAATGTCGTGTAAACGATACGCAGCATCGTCCGGAAATACCTTCTCTCTGGTCGTTTCGCCGATCTCTCGCTCTCGTGCCATTCGCGGTTTTGTCGCACGGGTGAACTTGGGGACAATCGATGTCTTGCTGAACGACGACGACGACGACGACGACATTCTCTGTGGTACGCGGCAAAACTGCAGCCGGCGCATTACCCGTAATAGAGAGAGGATCCTTCTCGCTTTTTACCCCGACGTGTGTTGCTCGTCTCCCGTCGCATGCGTTCGTGCGCTCGCGATTCTCTCTTCGGGAACGTCGTCTCGCATCTCCGTTTCTCCGTCGTTCTCTCCGTCTCTCTAATGCTAGTCGAAAGTCCAGCGGAATATTCCTCTCATTGTTGGCGATGCGCGTAACGTGCGTCACGGAGGCGATAATAACAATAACGGTTGATCGTGAAAATAAACTGGCCGCGCGCCGCTGCCGCCGTCGCGCGAAATCCCGCGATCGCCGCCGGTCGACAAAGCGTCTCTTCCCAAGCGTCCGTCTCTCCGCGATGCGTAATTGCGGGAAAACGCAGAGAGTCGTCGTGAACCGCGCCGAGAATGAACTTAACGCGCGAGATAAAATTAACCATTTGAGATGTAACGACTGTTGTCAGTTTTCGCACACGTGCGAACTGCAATTTTACATTTTTGACCCGGAGTTGAATTCCATAAATCGAACGACCGGTCGATTTGTCAAATTAACGTCGTTAATCGCTTCAAAAGCGATTCGATCCGTAACGGTCGGAAACACTATTCCAACAGGATGAAAATTACTTTGACTTTTCTTGAGGAAGGAGTCTTTGCTCTCTTCGAGCGCTCAAAGTGACGAAAAGGTAGAAATTCATTGCAAGTGAGTTTCCATTCATTCATGTTTCACTTTTGAACCTTCGACCAGGTCTTTCTCTTTTTCTTTTTTGTGTGACGCTCTTCTGTATGCTATTTACGGCGGAGATACGTAAACACACACACACACACATACATACGGTGTGCACTTGTAGCGCGTGCCGATCACTTTCGCCTCTTATTCGGGCGAAGAGGTGTTAACAGGTGCGCGCAGGTGTGTTCCCGTTCTCGCAGGTGAATTGCGCGCGCGCACGTTTCAAATAACGGAGAGAGAATCTCTTCCCTCCGTACCGATTTGGTTTGTTAGTCAGCTGTGTTTTCCTAGCTGTCACGATATCCTTCGGCCGTGTTGTGACGCTATCGAGTCTCGTGACCAAAGAAAAAATAAACAATACGTTATTTCAAATTTTACAGGTGATGTTTACTATAAGAGACGCTTACGCGATAAATTACAATCGGTAATAAAAAAAAAAAAAAAAAAAAATCGAATAAAAAGATACATTACGTCGGTATAAAGCGCTGCGGTGATAATTGCGTATGACGGGCACATGTAAAAAAACCACGTTATTGCGTCATTATTGTATCGCGATAACGTCTTTTTTTTAACTTTATTGTACAGTTTCTAATCTAAATGCCTCACTTAAAACGCCGATAACAAAAGACAAAAAGAGAAAATCTACATTTTAAATAAAATTTTGTATTCATAAAAACTCAAGTTAAAGATATATAAAATACACACATATATACATATTTAACGTTATTTAAGTAATCACTCACGTGACAAGTAAGCGCGGCGCGGAAATTGCGAAACATCACGAGGAAGATATGATCAAAGACACGTGGTTACAATATTGCACACAATCGCTTCATTAATCACTTATCACCGTGTTTTTTCTTTTTGCGATTAATTTTTAACGTTCGTATAAAATCGATCTAAACTTCCGCGCGAAGGAAGAAGGAGGAGGAAGGAGTAGAGATAATCGCGCGGCCTCGTTAAAAGGCGCGTGTGTTCCACGTGCGTGGCGGATATTAATTGGCGAATAACAAGACGACGACGTTCGCGAACGGAGAACGATGCCAGACATAATAGAGCGCGCCGTGTCTCTCCCGCGTGGCGCGGTGTCGATGAACTCCGGGAACGCGCGCGTCTCATTTTCCGCGGCGAGTGCTCGCGCGAGAGAAGATTCGGAGGACGATGAAGGCAATAAGGCCGAGCGCGGCGGGTTGGCTCTCTCTCTCTCTTTCTCTCTGGTCCGCGGGAGATGCGTGTCGTGGTTTTTGCGAGTAGGAACGGGTGCTATTAATAAAATATATTCGATGCCTTCGGCCGCCGCCACGGCCGAATCGCTGTTATTTCATTCCGCGCGATGACGATCACGGCGTGTTATTCGCTACAATGTTCGCGAGAGAGTGTATATCGCGCGCGTCCCTGGGAGATTATGCGCGACGCTCGATTAGATTAATCAGCTCCGCGCGCTTGACGTTGGCAATACTCGGACTTTCGAGCTGTGCGCTGTGCCGGCTTCTCCACGTGCGATATTAAATTAAGTTCTGTCCGCTTTTTTTTTTTTTGGTAACCGCTCGATTAGGCAATCGCGCTCATAATTTTCTGCGTAGATATCCGCGTATACGGCTTGCAAAATTTACAAATTTATCGTCTTATTTTTTTTTAATTATTTCCGATGCGAGCGCTTTTTCCTTTTATTTTTGCATCACGGTCGCGAAGAGAGACGATGTCTTCGTTTGGTATCTCGCAATACGAGACTGACTGCGTTAAGTCTTTTAATTAAAAAGAAGCGATACATTATGAATAAACGCTAGAAAAGATTTTTTTTTTTATCCCGTTGATTTCGGAATCAACTCTAGTTGCGCGCGACGCGGGACGTATTGTATCGAACACAACGACGTTCGGTTTTTTAGTGGGCGCCAAGTGTCAAGTTAAAAATATCGCGAATGTGCAGCGCGCGAGATATGGATTATTGCAAGTTTTTTTTTTTTTTTTTTAATTTATTATATGCTCGCGCGGATCCATATATCTGGACTTGGAAAATATACATCCGACGTGCGAGGAGAGCCATGCACCGGATAATATGTGGAAAATTACCCGTTAATATGACGTAACAGCTGTGTGACATCTCACAATCGAGCTAAAACCGCCAATAATAGGACGGTAGAGAGAAGTGCATTTTACACACACACGTACACGGACGATTACAATTTCTCTCGAATTGCTATTGCAATCTATTGATTGCAAATCTATTGATTTGCGCGCAAGCATGTGCCGGATTAAACTAATTAAAACGCACTTTTCCCGCAAAATCACCGCGAACTTCTGTACACAAACGCTGTGTGTTTGCGATTGCGAATTAATTAAGCTCTCAATTTCGAACTATCCGGTTATCGCGGCTAGAACATTGTCAAATAGTATTATTCTCTGTGTGTGTGTTTGCGGAATAATGATTTATGATTCAGAAGATAAATCAGCGATCGCGTCTAAAATAAAAGGTTTGTGTAGAACAGAATTTTGCTTCTTTCGCAGCTCTGGGAACAACAGAAGCAACTTGAGGAGAGACGGGAGAAGGAGAGACTCGAGGCTCTCAGGAAGAAGGACAAACACGATCACAGCGCGAACGCGTCCACGGAAGTCAAGCAACGTCTTCAGGTGAGAGATCTCGATTTTTCGTTTCGTTGCGCCAAAATGTTTTTCGTGTGTATTTTTAATCGAACTTTTGTCTCGCGATTTTTCTCACAACCGTTCGTGTTTATAAGACTTAGGAAAATATAAATACTTACGTACGAAACAACGATGATGATTTAACTCGAAGTTTGCGAATTAAGAAACCAACATAAAAAAAAAAAAAAAAAAAAAAAAAAAACAGATAACTTAATTTCGATTCATCAAAGAAAACATTCTCGACGTAACCGGAAGAGCAAAGTGGTATACTATATGAGAGACGAGAGCTGTTTCTCTACAGGTTTTCCAAAGAGCTCTCTAGCGTAATCCAATCAGGGTCGAAGTATCGATTTTCCCCGAGATCTCGCGTAATAAACTTTAGCATGTACTCTCTGATCTCGCGCGAGGTCTGTAAGCTTTTATAACATTTGCAGAGCTTCTTGGTGAACAGGCAAAGAGAAGCAGCTGCCGCGGCGAACGGAGCGGTGCCTGGTACACCCGGATATAGAAGCTGGTACGTACAGGAATAATTTAACATACTCGAAATTGTAAAAAAAAAAAAAAAAAGAACAATCGAACTCTCCGCGATCTCTTTTACATGTACACGTTTTGTAGTTTAGAAATAGCCATCAATATTTATATTCATTGTTTGACTTAAAATTGGAAACGGATCGTTCGGGAATTCTGCAACTCTGCTCCACTTTTGGAAAGATAAATTCTCGGGCTTAAAAGAAGATTATCGCGTGTCCGATATACATTTCGATCGGTTTTGGAACGTACCGAATCGAGAAATTTGCACGTTGTCTTAATGGGTCGTCGCAATCGCGTCGTCGTTAGTCTTCTCTTTCGCCGCCGACGAAGTAACGGTAATAGCACAACCTGCCCCACTTATCCATTTAGCAACGACCGATGTGCTCTCGATGTTATTTCCTTGTCCCTCCCGTCGCCGATGGTAACTTCGTCGCGAAAACGTACTCGAGATGTAAAATACGTATTTTTTTTTTTAATACAAAATTGTCAGAAATATTCTTGTAATTTATTCTCGCAATCTTGTGACTAATAATAGCCTAAAAAAAGAAACTTACTTGGGATTCACCGAATAATTTTCGAATTTTATTTTTTTCCCCCGTTGACATTTACTCGATTCTAGTGTGCGGCTAATTTTGTACGAGATATAAGTTTTTTCTTGAACTTTTTTCCCCCATAGGCTACAGTCACAGACGGACTCGTCGAGCACGACGAACGCGGCGCACCCGTACCGAATGCCGCAGATGCTGCAAGAGAAGTTCGGAGACGACTTTCCGCTCAGAAAAACAGGTAATTGTCTCCCGTAGATATGTTCAAGTTTTTATATATTTATGCATAATTGATACAGGTAGTTTATGTGTGCCAGAAATAGAATGTCTACTAAAGCATGGTGTTATCGCTGTCTAAGAGAGACAAGTTGAGCCCAATAAGATCAACCAGCTTTAACCAGAGTCGACGCGTTTTGTTTTTTGCTTTTGTACACTTTGATGATCGCGATCTTTGATCCGCGAATCTTAAAAGAGAGGAGATATGTACGTTCTTCTTTTTTATTTGTCCTTGTGACAAGAGATTCGCTCGGTCGAATTATTATTATGTCCGATAACATCGGCCGGTGAGGAAATGATGTTCGATACGTTTGCCGCGTTTCGCTTCCGACTTGTAATAATTTATTTATAAGAAGTTCCATGAATATTTATCTTTGTTTCCGTGCACGTGGCGTTTTTTTAATTCGCCTGCGTATGACACAAAAGTCAAGACCGTTCTCGCCTGCTTTATTATGCTCTCTCTCTGGCTAATACGGCGCGCGTGTCCACTGCTTGCGAATTTACTTTATTATATTGCAAACTTGCAGAAATATTACGCATTAATTCAATGTGTTTAATATTTCAATGTATATAAAGTCGCTTGAACGTGGTTAACACACTTTTAACTCACATTATATACTAAATCACTAAAAAAAAAAAACCCGCGCGCGATAAACGCGGCAGGCGTATTGAAGATTTTCTTCGCGCTCTTGTTATCTCGTTGAAAAACAACAATTTTCCTGACATTTGATCGTCGTTGATTGAGAGACACACTCGGTCGGTTCGTGTTTTAATTATACATTGCGGCTTGTGAGTCACAAAGTGTGATTCCTTTTTCTACATTTCCGTTCTGCGAGTTTCTTTTCGCAAAGTCACGTAGCGCTTAGTTAAAATACGACAATAATACGAGCGAGCGAATAATCGATCGGAGCGAACGCGAGCGCGAGACGGACGCGGGCCGTCTCGCGTCGCGTTCCCATGCCTTTAAATCCGTTTTCCCCTTCTGTTTCCACCCCACCCCCGCCCTCCCTTTTTCTGTATGACCGACTAACAAGCGGCTGAAAAATTGGCCAGCCTCGGAGCCGAACCTGCTGAAGGTGAAACTAAAAGCGCGCGTGGAAAGGAACATGGCAGCGTCGAGAAACTCACCCCTGATGGCACGTCGCAAGGAACGCCTGCTGTCGCACCTCAAGCGGAAGTCGTTACTAGCAAGTACGTTCCTCTCACACACTGTCGAGCTTCCTCCGAGAGGACTACTGAAGTATCCTAAAGAAAAAAAAACAAACAGTTTATCTCTTTCCTCTGCGTGAGCATTTGCCGAAGTTTATTATATGTGACCTGCCAAGCAGAAAGGGGCCACAAGTCGGATTTTTTGTTTTCGAGTTGAACGAGGTTTCGAAAACTACAGACAATTAGC
>QVNV01007416.1:0-36490 GCA_014825455.1 Pseudomyrmex pallidus | reverse complement strand
CAACAAACAAGCGGTAAACTTGAATTCGGTCAGCAGACCGTTGATGGTCAACAACTAGAAGACTTGACGCAGCAGACGCAAGGCCAACTGGAATTCGGACAACAGACTGTTGGTGATCAACATCTGGAAGATCTAACACAACAAAGCGAGCAGTTTACGCAACAGACACAAGGATCTCATGATGATCTTATGCAACAAACGAGCGGTAAACTTGAGTTTGATCAGCAAACCATTGATAATCATCACTTGGAAGATTTCACGCAGCAGACCGAAGGTCAACTGGAATTTGGACAGCAGAATGATGATCAACAATTAGAGAAATTATTGCAGCATACTGAAAAGCTCGAACAAAGAACACCACGATCCAACGGTTTGGCACAACAAACTGTAGATAAGATTGAAATCGGACATCACAGTAATCAACATTTAGAAGACTTAACACAGCAAAATAAACAATTTGCTGAGCAAATGCAAGGATCGAATTATTTCACACAACAAACAAGTGGTAAACTGACGGTTGGTCAGCAAACAGTTGGTGGACACCAATCGGAAGACTTAACACAGAACAGTGATGAACAATTTACGCAGCAAACAGAAGGTCAACTTGAATTTGGACAACATTCCGTTGGTAATCAGCATTTAGAAGATTTGACACAGAAAAACGAGCAATTTGCTAACGATTTTACACAACAAACAATGAGACATATACAATTTGGTCGACCAGAATTCGAAGACTTGACTCAGCAAGAAAATGAAGATTTGACTCAACAAACAGGAGGATTCAATGATTTTACTCATCAAACATCAGGACGTTTGGAACAGCAACAAGAACAACGAAGACCTAGCTGGTCGGAATATAATACACAACATATGGGACAATTTTCTCAACAAACTGATTGGAATGCAAATATTCTCCCACATCAACGACCATCTCACACCAACAACAAACCATCAGACCAATGGCAATTAGAACAAATGTCGCAGCAAACGGATTTTGATCGAGATTTTACTCAACAAACTGATCACCAATCAGCACCAAAACCGGCACCAAAACCAAAACCAAGACCACGATATCATCAACATGCTTACATTCCGTCAGAAAAAGATACAAATATTGATAACACTTATAAACCCATTGAAGTACATTCGGAGCCTGATATAGATACTCCTGAAAGAACTTCTTCTACATCTGATTATCCTAGATCACAAGTTGTATATTCGCAGAGTCCAGGAAGCAGCGTGTATAACAATGGAGAAGAGAACTTAGATCGTTTACACTGGATACACAAGTCGAATGATGCTTCGGTAGGCTTGCAATGGCATTATACGTATCATCCTAGTGATCTAATTAATGTCGAAGGCACTTATTATGGTCCTAATATCAACCCGACATCGCAACAAACGCAAGAAACACAACATCAGTCAAGAGGATTTGACTTTAGTCAACAGGAAACGCAAGACAAGCATGTATTTGAACAGAACCAGCAGTTAGGATCTTCTCAACAAATCGAAACATCTCACTCTAAGAATCAGTTTAATCAAAATTCCGAGGAAATTCCGGCAAGAGTGATTCCTCTGCAGAATTCACAGCAAACCACAGAATTAGACAAACAACGGATGCAAGTTACAGGACAAACTGAAGAACCTCAAATAGAACCGCGAATTTTACAAGCATTCGGAGGAGGACCGTATGACCCGTCACATACTGATGATATCTACAACAGAGTTACAATAAATCCTAGTGCTACTTTGCCACCTATATACAGTGATGATCCATGGGACATTAGAGAGAAACCAAAGGAAATGATACCTTGGGTAGTGGCGCATAAAATGTCTACACAGAACACACCAAAACCTATTGACACAACTACATCGGCAGTAGAAACTACAACACCTATGACAGAAACTACAACAGGATCCTTTTGGAACAGGCTTGGCAAGAGAATAACTACCACGTATGGCAAAGCTAAAGAAAGAGCTAAGGAAATCTTTGGTTGAAAGTTACTTTAGGTTTGTTTTTAGCGACTTATGCAAAAGAATATTTTTTTACATAAAATAAATAAACTGAATTGATCATTATATAAAAATAATACATATGTACATTTGCAGTTATCAACAGTAAAAAGGAAATCAAATAAAAAGGAATCAAGAATAAAACATATAATTGCAATATATGAGCTAACTCAAATAGAATTATTCTATTAGTATTATGAGAAATATAATTAATATAAAGCTAAGTCACATTTTTTACTTTTTATGTAAATAAAAGATTTTCTTCTAATAACAGCTTGCCCCATCATGAATTTTGTACATATAAGCACTTAGATTTTTGTGTGTTTCATATGTGTTTACTTATATTATTGTCTCTTTGCGATATGACACCTATTTTCCTCACACAATATCATTTATCTATGTCAAATATAGAAAACAAACAAATTTACTGAAACTGTAATTATCTTTTTTACATAACTGGTTTTGTAACATTGTTAAAAGAAATTATTAATAAAGAAATAAATAAGATATATTTTATATTACAAAATTTTAAAATGTTTTCCTTAATTCAAGATAATATATTAAAATACATGTGCATATATAATCATTATTCTAAATGCAGAAAACAAACATCTGAGAAGTAACAATCAATACATCAATAAATGTTGATAAAAATGCAAAAGATATAAATTACAGTAAGATAAAAAGAACAATTAGAAAATAATTTAATTATTTACCACAGATTATATATATATATATAAAATATAATTAAATTATATTATGCAATATGTACATTAATAAATATCTAATACATAAAAAATATCTTT
Organism: Pseudomyrmex pallidus; assembly: GCA_014825455.1. Lineage (NCBI taxonomy): Eukaryota > Metazoa > Arthropoda > Insecta > Hymenoptera > Formicidae > Pseudomyrmex > Pseudomyrmex pallidus. The sequence goes on along the minus strand of QVNV01007416.1, from coordinate 33,671 downwards.
TGTGTGTTATCTTACCTCTGGAAGACTTTTAAAGAATCTGACAAAACTTTGTTGCGTAGGAGGATCTGAAATAGAAAAAATTACTGTGTATAAACAATTGCCAAATAAGATGTTGGTTAATTCTGTATCTCGTACATACCCATGCTAAATTGTTGATTAGGTTGCACCGCCATGTTTTTAACACAATACAATATGACGCTGGCAATGCAAAACGTGACACAACAAGAAGTGACAAAATATTGTTTAGAACTTATTAACTTTTCTTTATACTCTTACCAAACGCATTCAACCACCACAATATGCACTCGATCACTGTTTCGCGCGCATATTGCGCGCCATCTTCGCGCTCTTCTCGCAACAACACGTTCAACTTCGTGATTATTGGTTATCTAACGAATCTAACGGAATAAATTTTCTTGTGATATATCAAATTTAATTGGTTCACGCTCCTGTTATATACAAAAGGATATTACATAATAAAAGGACAAATATCAAATTCATTTCTCACGAAAAACTCCGTACATAAAACATTTCCGTTCGAAGCACAACTTTGACTTAAGTAGTAATTTTCACGAACGACAATGTATATTGAAAACTCCTAGTTTGTTCAAATAAAAATTCCTTTTTTTAGATACACAACGAGACATGATTAAGCACATAACTAAGCTCAGTCATTGCATCTTGGATATTATATTCGCAGAGGTGAGGAATATATTTAATATAAAGCATATAAATTGTTAATAAATTTTGCACTTTGATCAAAATTTAATAACATTGATTTTTTTTATTAAAGAGAAAATTATATCAATTATAATTTGTGTTAAATAACAGGAATTTTTATATATTATATGATATTAGGAATTCCACAATATTTTTTATATAATAGTTTATGTAATAGTTTGCACAAATCTTACGTTATATCTTACGTTATATATATCTATATACACATATACATAAGTATATGTATGTATAAGTATATATAAATAGTTACATGTATATATAGTGAGAAAGGGAGGATTTTTTTAAAGATTACAAGTCAGTTGTAACATTTTTAACACAGTTTTAGTGTGGTCAAGAGTAAATTGATATTTTTATATATATCGTGAAAATGATACTATAATAAAAGTATTTTACAATGCGCCGTAACTGTTTTTAATCTTAAAGCTTTGTACGGATTTTTTTATCTGTTTTTTTTTCCCCCATGTTCCATGATCAGAATAAGATAGAGCCGGCACGATTTTGACAACTTTTGTGTTTAAATTTTGTCCCTTGTTACTTTACTCTTCTCTCGTTTTCTAATTTGTTTACTTCTTATAAGCCGATTAAACCTGAGCCGAGGAATGGGACTTTATCGCTCGAGATCGCAATGATAAAGAAATGGAAAATCAAGAGATGTCAAATTACAAAATCAGTAATTCAAGATGCAAAATCGTGTCGGCACTGTAAGTGAGATATATAAGGCAATATTCTCATAAACTCTCAAACGCAAGAACATTGGGTTGTCGATTATGATTTACGAATATTTTATAGCAATATGTATTCGTATGTGTGTTTTATTTTATATATATATATATTATACATATATGCATATACATAATATTTATATTAATAATTACGTTTTGTTTTTTTAGACAACCTGAAGTTCTTGAACGTTTTTTTTTTTTTTTTTTATTTTTTTTTTTATACCCGAGCATTATTTTATACAATTTAAAGTCAAAACACAAAAAATCAAAAATTTTCAATGATCATGTATATATATAATTATATGCATATATTTATATAGTCTACATAACTCTTGTAGAGCATTATATACTACAGAAAAGGCCTGTTTAGTGGACACTTAAAAATAAGCTTTGCACATATTCAAAATAAAAAGCCTCAGATTATATGCAATATTACATATAAATATAATATATACATATATATTGCATATAATACGCACGTATTTGGATCTAGCAATTTTTAATCTTCCTAGATAAATAATCTTGTCGCTTTTACACGTTGCAAGTATCAATTGTTTATCATTTTTAATTAAAAATAAATACTAAAAAATACACTATTAAAAAAAAAAAAAAATTTCAAAAGAGACATTTTCTTACATTTCGGAGAATAGTAAAAGTAAATATATAAACCTGTTGACACATCGATGCCAGTAAAATCGATCTGTTTATACATGTATATAAATCCAGCCTGTCATAAATATACAAGAGAATTACGTATACGTTAATTATCTATACGAGGTACTCAAATACTCGATATGCATGCGTCTCCACATATCATTTTGCAAAACGGGATAATTTGTGCTTTATCACATGCATGTTGTACTATTCATTTTTTTACAGGACTTTTTTAATTTTTGTGTGTGTAACTTTTGTCTAACCATACGCTACCGTTGTTTTCATAACTTTATATATATATCGAGCGCACAGACCACGAGATATACATACTTACGCGATAGACACATTTCCGAAATTTTTTTTTTTTTTTTTTTTTTTTTTTTTTGAAAGTTTTCTGATTAAACGCGTTGCACAGTACGCTTTTCCTACTGTTGATTATGTGCAACGAATATCGGTGAAGCCTCCACGAAGCAGGCCGTAAAAGTGCATTTCGTATATTATATAATTATGTAGATACATAAATTTATCACTATATACTTTTAACTTTGTAAATAATAAATAGCACAATAACATTAATGTCCCTTATTACACGTTGGTTCTTCACTACGTATATGCACACATCGAGACATATTGAATACAGCAAGCGTTATCGTTTGTTGAGAACGTTGACGAAACTCCTAAATTTCGCTTGTACTTCTGGTATTTTCGCCAGCGTTTCCTCCATAACGTTTCTCAGTTTTGCCAAATCCGGCATTTTCTCGCACGATTCGATATTCAACAGCTGAGTGAAAAACTGTTCCCAAGCTTCTTTCTTAGCGTATCTGTGACGTAAAACAAGAAAAAAACATATGCATATGCAAACAGAACGGATTCTTAGTCATATTATTATTTCTTGTTGGCAAGAAACGCATACAGTGCTCTTCGGATTAATGTTAATAATTATAAATTTTTATTTACATACCTTGGTAGTTTTGATGAAATAAACCAGCGGCCACCCACGTTGGTCACTCTCATGTAATTGCCAAATAACAAACAATGACTGGTTGCCGCTAAACAGTACAAATCAGTCTGGTATGTCCAAGGTCTTCCAGTTTGCATCTCGATACAAGTGAAATCTTCAGTTTTTATAACTTGCGTAAACACTGTATTCTCCGGTAACAACTTCATGTCTATACTACATCCAAAGTCAATCAACTGTATAGTAGGTCTCGCATCTTCTGTTGGTCTGTTGATGTAATTACAAAACCGTTACGAATGTGTTGTTTATCATATATCACCAAGATAGATTTAGAAATAATACTAACGGTCGCATTAATAAAAAATTATCTGGTTTTATATCTCCGTGTATGATTTGGCATTTGTGTAAGTACTCTACAATTTGAATCATCTCGATTGTGAAGAAAATAGCTATGCACTCCACCAAGGGCTTGCCAGTTGCCACCTTGATTTGATTTGTCACTCCCAACAACGTTCCGTACTTGGAATATTCTGAAACTAATATACTGCCGTTGTTGGCCACATACGCCGTTGTAACGTCCATAAAACCGCGTAACTGTAAAAGAAAGCAAGTTATTAATATATATATAACGGAGAAACTTCGGTGTGGTGGAGAAGATTTAGATATATTATACTGTACCATATGTGGATTTGTAAGACGTGCTTTTATCTCTCGTACGATATAATATTCCCAAACCCAGGCGGGTCTTTGTGTTTTGAGAGCTACGGTCTCGCCTGTTTGCAAATTGACTGCTTTGAAAACTGTTCCGTACATTCCTTTTCCAAGGCACTTTTCCAAATCATACGCATCGGTGCCTGCAAAATAATTTAGTGAAAAAAAATTGTAAGAAAATGTTGTAAGTAACACATACAACTTATATAATCTACGCAATTGAAAATTCTAACCGAGCGTAATCATAGTAGAAGGCACGAGCTTGTTTAGATTGGTATCTACTCTTATATATCCATCTGCGTGTTGGGGTTGTGGGAACTTTATCTTTTTCAATAGGCCAGATATCAAGTTCTTGTCAAAGGGATTTATATCTCTTGATGGGAGCTGGAAATCCTCTTCCTCTACCTGTTCCATTGGTTCATGCTCCTCGCATTCCATAGTGTCGACTTTTTCCTCTTTGAAGGGAACGGTTTCTTCCTTGAGTTTCAAATTTATGGTTTTCCTCAAATCACAATTATTCTTTATCTCAGACGTTATTTGGTCTACATTTCGTTGTACCGTTCGCGGACTCTGAGCGTGCACAGCTTGAATTTGAGCGCGCAGCTTTTGGTCGTAAGATTGATTCGCAAACAATACGGATTCGTTTGATTCCTCTTCTGGAACTTCAGACAAAATTGCAAAAATAATTTTCATCTTTGATAAAAAATACAGTTACAAAAAAATTAGAATATTTCTTCTAAAGATACACGTACTTGTATCCACAGATTGTTCTTTAATAGGAGCCATATCTTCTCTTGTTAACGTGAACGTTAATCCGGTGGTTGTTCTGGTGTAATTACCGCTACTTGAACTGCTTGAACCGTATTCTCGAGTGGACTCCATTATTACGCTCAATTTGTCATCACCTTCGACAGTAGCAGGTGCTTCCATAATTCTATATTAAACACAAGTAAAAACTTGAAGTAAAATATTTTAACACATGTATCGTTAAAAAAAAAAGAAATATTCAAAAGCTAATCAATACGTACGGTTGAGACACGGAGTCCTGACTTGAAAATTGCGGATTATCTTTTATTCTATACGATTGCTTAAAGTGATTAGTCATTGGTGTCGAGCTTGCTAGCTGCGTGTTAAAGGCTTCCGTGTAACAAGTCTGGTTAGCGGGCGAGAGAGGAGTTACACCCAAGTTTTCATCGATATATAAATTATTTTCGTCGAGTTTGGGCACCATGTTTTCCTCAAGCGGCCCATTATAATCCACAACAATAGCGTTCTCCTTGTCCTCCGCGCTCTCAAGATATTTGATGTCTTTGCGATTCATTCCAGGTGATTTGATATACGGTAACTCGGATGGCATTCTGTACGGTTTGCTGCTCGTTTCAACGTCGGTATCGTTATATGGCGAGAAATGCAATTGTTTTGACGACTCCATGTTTTGTTGCATCATGGGAGGAGCCTCCATTGATGTCGGGTATTGTTGATATCCAATTTCATTGGGCAACATATTACCGTAAACAGAATGTTGCATATGTTGCATATGTTGGTGTACATGTTGAGGTTGCTGAGAGTGCAAGATATGCGGGCTATGTGGAGATTGATGATGAATATGAGACTGATGATGCAACATTTGAGTGTGACTGTGAGGCGATTGTAAATGCTGCGAGTGAGAAAGAGAAGAATGATGTGCAGGGTGCATTTGCTGATGGGGTGAAATCATCTGTTGATGATGTTGAGGATGATGTTGATGATGTTGTTGGAGATGCGACTGCTGCACTTGATGATCATGATGTTGCTGCTGTACTCGATGCTCATGGTGTTGCTGCTGCACTCGATGGTCATGATGTTGTTGCACTTGGTGATCATGATGTTGCTGTAAAAAAAATATTATTTTTCTTTTACGTACGTAGTGTATGTAGTTTCTACATATTTTCTATAAATGTACAGTATATAAAACTATGGACCATTACAAATGTGTTATTTTCTATACCTGCATCTGATAATAGCTGTTTTGCAAACCATGATTTGTATATACAGCTTGCTGTTCTTGTGTGTGATAACCATGGTGTGGCATGTGATAACTGTGATGATTCTCTTGATCATTATAAATTTGCACATTGTATCCTTGATGATGCTTATTACTGGTCATCGCGTGCTGAGTCATTGAACCATCCATATGTATATCAAATGACATCTTGTTCCTCGAATCCATTATTCTAGGTGCTACAGGAGGACTGCGAAAGCGCGAAGTGGTCATTTCCGGAGATTGCCACAAACTTTGTACAACCGACATAGCTTCCTTCGTATTCGCCGTGAGACTTTGTCCAAGCAAATGTTCTTCGGATGAAGCGTGGTGCTGATGCATAAAGTTCGACGTTTGTAATTTTCGTTGCGTATTCAATTCGGCTTCGATTCTATCTGCTTCCATCCGTTGCTGTGCTTTGAGTCTTTCGGCTTCGCGTCTCTCAGCTTCCATCCGTTGTTGCGCTTCGAGTCTTTCAGCTTCCATCCGTTGTTGCGCTTCGAGCCTTTCGGCTTCAATTCTCTCCGCTTCCATTCGTTGCTGTGCTTTGAGCCTCTCGGCTTCGAGTCTCTCAGCTTCCATCCTTTGTTGGGCTTTGAGTCTTTCGGCCTCGATTTTCTCGGCTTCTCTTCTTTCAGCCTCTAACCTTTCCATTTCTCTCCGCTCAGCTTCCTGTCGTTGAGTTTCCAAGATCTGATTCTCGACATCATACTGTTGTCTCTGCAATTCTTGCTGCTCAGCATGAAAGCTTTGTCTACTGATTTCAACTTCTCTATTCTGCTCTTCCAATCCTTGCAAATGATAAATATTTTCGTAATTGTTAAGTTGGGATTCTCCATTGGTTTCATGTATACAAGTCATCGACATGTGTTTATTTTGTAGAAGTTGTGCCTTTCTATGCCTAAAATAGTATAAATCTTTTATATACCTCCTGTGTGTAAGCTAATTCATAAAAATTATATAATTAATTATTATCTATAATATTGTTTTATCTTATATATACACGTGTATACACAATAGTTTTGTCTAATTTCTTTACACAGCGTACCTTTCAAAATAAAGTTGCGCTTTAATTTCCTCCATACTACGATCAACATTATTAGCATAGACTAACTCTTTGGGATAATGTGGTTTTTGTATAATATTTGGATCTATTGGATCAGCTACGTATACCGGCACTCTTAAAGCGTCATGGAATTTACTACCATCGGCAAAAGGTATGTGATTTGGAAACAATTTGATTTTTTCTACATTATCCTCATCATTCTGATCTTCATGAACTGAAAAACAAACTTTTCATTATTTTTCCACAAAACAACACGTTTTAACTCTAATTTGCTACATCTTGTAGTCATTTTTAATACCCTTGAAGCCCGCCTTTACAGTAGGAGCAATCAATGGACCCCTCCTGCTATTACTATTCCATGGTCCAGGCTTGAGAGTGTTTTCCTTATGCACCGTATCTTCTATAGGTACGTGATCTAATATACTAGAACCTTTCATTTCTCCAGGTATGTCATCCTATTATGGTCAATTAACATTTGTAATGCAATATATTTCTAAAACATTCACATTTCTTATCGTGCCACTGTATTGACGTGTGTCTTACTTGATATATTTGTATTTTAGAATTGGGCTTTGCGTTTTGCATAGAGGTTGATATTTGCGGTACAGTTCCTGGATAATAATCACGCACGCGATGACCCGTTCGTACACTGCCGACTTTTTTACCAGCCCTTATTGCTCTTAACGAACTGAAAGCCTGACGTTGCTCAAACAAGGAAATATCGTTCTTTTCTTCGACTCGTCCGAGTGTTTTGCGCGCCACAGCCAATTGAAAGTTTCTGAAGATAACGTGGAAAATTCCATAACACACGTGAGACAATCAACTGACGATATTATTGTAGTTTATGAAAAATGAAAGTATCCTCATACTCGTGTGCATAGTTCAATTCTTCAAATGGTTCTGCTCGGGCGGACAGTCCCATTAGATAAACTTCATCCGCGTGTTTATAATCTTCAATTTGCTCCAATTCAAACGCCCAGGCTCTGTACATATCTGCGACCATAGTCCCAATACCATTGCTGTGCAAGAGTTGATACAACTCCAAAGGATTCTTTTGCATACTTATCTAAAAATTAAGAAACTCTCTTATAATATATACATACATATTTATACACACTATTACAATATACACACAGCACAAGCTGCTACTCACATAATTAATCCACAAACGTATGTATCTACGATCTTGATGATACTTTGTCTCCTTTTCAAATATTGTTAAACATTGTTGCAAGAGTCTTCCAATATGGGACTCGTGTCCACTTTTTGGATAACTCTGCTCCACCCAGAGAATATATTCGTACCAATTTTCCAGAGGATCATCTCCCTGATAATTCTTGATTGCCTCTTCGTACATTCTGGACACAAGTAAAAGTCATAGTTTAAATTAGCAAATCGTTTAATGTTTCTTGAAATGATAAAATGATTGTATTAATTTATACATTTCAGAACCATAATATGTAATACTGTAGAAACGCTTACTGTTTTTCCTGTAACAGTAACTGTTGCGCATCCACGTCCTCCTGGGCTCTCAACGCAGTTCCCAATTGTGCGGCATTCCGTCCGTATCTCAACGGTTGAATATTCTCTTTGTAAGTGGCTATTACCGTCGCAGGATCCATTTTTTTTCGACTCTTTGTTGTTTATCTTTCGGAGACTTCCTTCTCAACATACACTAACAAAACAACAAAAAGTTCGACAATTAACGCGAGCAGTACTAAAAAATCAGCATCCCAATCGAGGATACGATTATAGACGTATAAAAATGTAAACATTCTTTAGTTTCAAAATTGTCAATAGAACACACACACACACGCAAGAAATACGTGTGACAGAAGTGTGACAACGCGACGATCTCTATTCTCTGACGAAATAATCGAAGTATCGAACGTCTGGCGACACCGATTTCGAATTCGCAAAGTGGTGCGGTTCGATATTCGTCGACATCGATGCGCGTGGACGTCGACGTCGCGAAAACATACACGGGAAACGTGGACGAGTTGGTCGGCGTCTCTGAATAAGTCAAATTCCCATCAGGATGTATGCACACCTTCTAGCTTACCGCAGCTTCTTCGCATATTACACAGGTCCCCGCAGAGTAAGGAGTTGGACCTTTAAATTCGAGAGCGTGTCTATCGAGAGCCTTGAGTTGTGACGGACGCTATACACCGATGGAGAGAGAGGCCGAGAGATTAGGTTAGGTCCGTGCTCCAACGGCTTTCGGGGAGGCTCTCACTCAACGATTTAAAACTTTAACCGTCTTCCCATTCATGTAATGACAACTTAAGGATGTCGCGTCGCGTCGTCTCACGCCGGCGAGCAGCAGCCGAAATCTCGATCTGTGAATCGAGTTTTGGATCGGCGGCGTCGTCGTGCAGCAGCAGCGCGAAGTCAGCTGCAGTTGAACGCGGACATCAACGACGCCGTTACGCAGCACCGCTGGCTCTGGCCTCAGGCGCTTTTTCGCACGGGATTTCACTGGTTGAAATTTACCGATAGCACAGCTGTTCGTATCCTCGCATGTTCCTCTAAAGACGGGGATTTTCAGAGAGACGGGGATATCTCCCTCCGTGAGCGCTACTGTTCCTATAGTAACACGGGTTAGATTAGAGACCAACGAAATTGGGTACGTCAGTGACTCTCAATCAATGCGAATAAAAACCGATGCGATTTCACCCGTCGCGTTCGCATTTTCATGCCACAAGCGGGCGATAAAACTCACTTTATATCACATATGTCTGCATATGTATGATATATATTAGTAACAATAGAAAAACACAATAAGGATATGTCGTTTCGCGTTTTTACGGGGTTGAAGGATTCAGTTTGATGTATGTACCTTTTTAACGCGAATTTCGATTTTTCTCTCATCCAGCTTTCTCTTTCTTTAACCACACAACTAATCAACCACAACCGCCTCGCGATTAAACGTAACCTCTAAAACTTCGTTTCGATTGTTACATATATATTATATACATATGTATATAAAAGTATATACATACAGCAATTCTCTCGAGAGGGATCGCAGAACAAATGTGTGTGTGTGTGTCGAAACACACGTTCGTGACACAGTTGTCATGTTTCGAATGTAAAAAAAAAAAGAATGACGAACTCTTTAAAATGTTGAGCATAATTTGAGAAAATAGACAAAAGAAGACAAATCAAGAAAGAAATGTCTGAAAACGTGAGACAATTTTTGAGAAAATTACTAATTTGTTCATGATAATTCGCAAAGGTGCAATTCTTACTGATTATCTTTTTATCTTCAATAATTGAAATAATTTGATAGAGATAGTGTCCCACAATTGTGTATATAATCACGTAGAAACATAAATTTTAACTTTCAACAATGGGTTTTTAGATCTCGGAGTCTGATTCACTTACGGAGCAACTCCAAGTGGCTATAAATCGCAGCTTTCGTGTGAGAAGTAAATATAATTGCAAGATTTTTGTGCTATGCGCGAGACACGCGAGAAAATGCTTTCCACGTTGTTAATTTATAAAGAAATTATGAAGGGAGTAAGCGGCACTTTGCGACAAAATCGGCATTTTGTATTGAGCTACATTTTCATGGAATATCTTTGTCACAAGTTGCAAAAACTATCTAAACAAAATCTGCGCTGGATCACACTGCCAGACGTGGCTTTGAAGCGTCTACTGAACGACGTGAAAGAGACGCAAAGTCAATACATTGATTGCGATTCTTGCGCGCTGGCAAATGTAAAATTCGCAAACCAATCGTCAAGCGGTTGGTTTCACATATATTCGATGCTTTCGACGAAGAAATACAAATTAACGATTGCATCCTCACCTGACGTTCAAGAAGACGCCATTCTAGTTTCCGAAACAATGCGACACAATTTGCAAACTGCTCTTCGTTGCGAGCAATTAGACAAATCGTGTTTTTTATGTAAGTAATAACAGCTCTTGTCTAAATTTATTATAAAAACTAACGAGCAGTCAATTAATTAAGCTTCAATATTCTTTAGTGCCATCGACAGACGACGCGGTCGAGTTTGCGATTGAGGCGAGAATATCCTCAATCGCCAGTCCGTACGATTGCGCGACCGAGGTGGTGGATGCTGTGTTAGAAAATTACTTCTCGTATCCTCGATATTTACATGTGAATGACATAATTAAGATCGACGCGAAGGAATACGCTCAGGATCGATTTTATTCGTCGGCTTCTTTCGCGATTCCTGTGTTATATTTTCTAGTCAAATCCTTGAAACTGAATCGCAACGGGCAGCTCGACAGCGTTAACAGTTGTTACATTGTACGCGGGGAATCGACGCTTATTCATGAAGCGCAGGTTCACAGCTACATCCCTCGAAGACACGTTTATTCGTTTTCGAGCAACGATACTTTTTTACGAAAAGAAGAAACGCAAAGAGCGTTAAACGACGCTGGATATCCGTCAGCTCTGACGGAATCTCTGGAGCGCTTAGAATCTTGCGTCGTGCCTTTTCTAAACGAAGGTGAACGTGATAAACTCGTACACATTTCTCTATAACACTTCAATAATATGACGTTATTTAAATATATTTTTTATTTTATTTATTTTTTTTTTTTATTACATATCTGTTGCAGACATCCAATTGCACGTGAGGCCGATCTTTCTTGTGAAAGGATCGCGAGGTTGCGGCAAGGACGAATTGGTTCGAGTCGCGTCGAAAAGATTGGGATTGAATATCTACGACGTCGATTTCGCGGAAGTGCAGACTTTAACGTCAGCGCAGACCGAAGCGAAGCTTAGAACAGTACTGCAGAATGCACAGCGATACGTGCCGTGTATATTGTATTTAAATAACATTCAAGTGCGTTCCCATAAGTGAATACGTTGTTGCATTGAATCAATTTTTAGTTGGTACACACAAATCGATTTGATAAGAGAAATATCTCGCAGGTGTTCGGTAAGACCGCTGAGGGTCAGAAGGACGAGAGAGTTATTTCCGCATTCTCAACGGAGATCGCCGCATTGTACGACAAACGTCGAAAATTTCCTCTGATCATTGTGGCTGCGTCAGACGAGTCCGACTTGCCGGCGGAATTGCATCGAATATTCATTGAAACTATTCACGTGAAGCACTTGAATCAGAACAAACGGGCGGAACTGATGTCTTGGTTCTTGTCCAACAGGAATCTAACGACAACCGCTGATCTGTCGAGAGTGGCCGGTCTTTGTTCGGATTTCAGATTCGCGGATCTGTTGGCATTGTCGTTGCACGCGATCAAGTCTCGGTGTAAAACCATAAAGCACGATTCTGACGAGTTTACCTTGACGCAAGAAGATTTCGATCGAGCATATGGTACAGCATATGATGTTTTGTCGTTCATCCGTTTGAGCTATTTTGCTCATTTTGTGTGTACGACAATACAACAAAATTATATTTGTAGAATACATGCAGTCGATGCACTCCGACAGTGAGGGAGCTCCACGCGTGCCGGAGGTTCGTTGGGAAGACGTGGGCGGTTTGACGGAACTGAAACACGAGATCATTCGTAGAATCCAACTGCCGTTGCTGAACGCTTTCGGATTTGGAAAATCTGGATTGCTGTTGTACGGTCCGCCTGGTACGGGGAAGACTCTTCTCGCTAAAGCAGTGGCGACGGAGTATCAATTGCACTTTTTGTCGGTTAAAGGTCCGGAAGTTCTAAATATGTACGTCGGTCAGAGCGAGAAGAACGTGAGACAAAGTACGTTATGTAAATTCTCTCTTTGCAGAGAGAAAAAAGAAACATGTAAAAAAAAAAACACAATTTTATTTGCTCAAATGATACAAATCAACAAGAAACTATTGTTTGTTCACAGTTTTCGAGCGTGCACGCGCCGCAGCTCCCTGTATCATCTTTTTCGACGAACTGGACTCACTGGCGCCCAATCGAGGCAAGAGCGGTGACAGCGGCGGCGTAATGGACCGCGTGGTTTCTCAGTTGCTCACCGAGATGGACGGCCTCGAGGATTCCGGCAATATATTCATCATAGGAGCGACGAACAGAATCGATCTGATAGATCCCGCGCTGTTGCGTCCCGGCAGATTCGACAAGATGCTGTACGTCGGGATTCACTCCGACCGCGCGTCTAAGCTCAGCGTTCTCAAGGCGCAAACACGCAAATTCACGTTACAAAACAATCAGGTGTTGGAACAAGTTGTGGATCAATTGCCGGACGTTACTGGCGCGGACTTGTATTCGGTCTCTTCCAACGCGTGGCTCAACGCTGTGCGCGAAGTGTTAACCAAACACCAAGAAGCTGCAAAGGACAATATTCCATTCGAAGAAGGTGGTTCAGTTAAGGATAACGTTGTTGTGGGGCTGCAGCATTTTTCGGATGCTATTCGCGACCTGGTACCTTCAGTCAGTGACAAAGAGATAGGAAAGTATGCGTTTAACAGGAAGAAGCTGTGAGAGGTAAATCGAGTGCCTTTTCCCCATCACCACTGTTCAAGCTTTCACGGGTATACATTCAGGTAAAAATTTCTCAGTACAAGTTGAAATATAGCGCACGATGTATTATAAACGACATATTATTTTATTTTATTTTGAGAAGTATGTAAAACAATTTGTACAGTGAATAAAATGAAGAATCTACGCTCTTTACAGATTATCTTCGATTTACATTACTCCGCATATTGCGCCGAACGGACAATCTTTAAACACTAGCGCATGGGAAAACGCGAGACTACTATCGCAAAACTATCGAACCTGTCTCTCTCTCTCTCTTTTTTTTTTCCCCCGGATACTTCGAACGCTTTTCATTGTGCGCGCTCTACATATATTATATTATGTATATATATATACATATATATATATATATATATATAGTATGCATAATGACCAGAATATACAATGTAGAAAAATAGGACAGCTAGATTCAACTGCGAACGCATTCGTACGGATGTCGGTAGATTCGAAGATAAAAGCTGAAAATTCCGCGTTAAGTGCACAAATACGACGCGCAACGTCGCACAACAAACTACGGTGTGGTTGATTCAAATCGAGACGAGATTACAAGGATTAAATTTTTTTTTGAGCTAAACGATGAGGGATTTCTCGCTCAAATTTGCGGACTGGATTCGCTTCTCGTGACAGCCGCGATACTCTTTTTGATAACACAAAGAAAATAATCAAGAGAGAATCGCGTTTAAATATTTATACAATGTGTGTGTGTGTGTATGTGTGTGTGTGATTCGCCTTGTGTGCGTGTGTGCAAGACGCGTTGAAAAGATTAATTAAAACACACCTAAAACGAATGACATCGAATAACGTTTTTTTTTGTTCGTATGTCGGACATTTAACATCGTATACCTTTGGTATAATCGCGAGGTAGTAAGTAACTGTTCGTCGGTGCAATCGTCACAATATTGCGCGTTGCATCGTCGTCATTCCGAAATTCGATCTATCTTTCTCGCAAATCGGCGCAAAGCCGATTCGACTATCGCTCGTATTCCTTTTTTTTCGCTCGAATTTGCCCCTGCCTTAGGAGATAAAACTGTAATATTTTATTGTGTTATGTTTGAGCATCTACTATCAAGGTACAAATTAAAGCGATTCGCTTATCATAGTGTATGTCGACGTTATTATTTTGAGGATTCAGCATAAATCGTATCAACATACTTTTTCTTATCTTTTATCAGAATACAATTTCTTTATCATCGAATGAACACTACCGTGTGTGCGCGACACACACGGTTCGAGTTTTGTTTTCAATCGTAACTTGCTTATGTACGAGGCGGTGCACATTCGTCGAACATTCGACATCGATACATCTCGTCGCTGTGTGTAAAAATCAAAATCTCTTCCGTTCGAATCGCGTACACGAACGCTTCTTTTTTTTTTTTTATTTTTTATCTCGAAACTGATACACGCGTGCATTTGATAAAATCGTCGTGAACTTTTGATATTCGGCATGTCGTTTTTTTTTTATGCGCATTTTTCCACTCCCTTCTACTCTCGAGTGTGCGATGAGAAGCTACGTTACGAAAACACAAGTATCACATTCGACACATAACGCTAATTTGTAAATGCTCGCTCGCCACATGTATGCACACGTACACGTGCACAAAAAAAGAAAAAAAAAGAAAACCAAAACAAAAAAAAAAAAAACTATGGTACCGTGTAGATTCAGATCTAAGAAGGTCCCAAATCGAACGTTTTGCATGCGTGCTCTAAAGGCTATCGTGCCACGACATAGTTTTCACAACTGGAGTCTCAGAATTCACGAGTGTGAGACTATAACAATTTCTCGTACATCTGATTCTCCGTTTATTTATTAGTCATTTTTTAAATCTTTTTTTTTGTTTGGAAACATCTCGCGTGTACGTAATCACGCAATGATTTTTTAATTGTGAAGAGAGAACATTATTTTGTAATATTACATTAAATAGCAATACATATATTATCGTACATGTAACTATTCTAATTTGATAGGAGAAATAGATATATGTATATATGTATATATAGATCAGAGAATTACAAAATTAGATGCCGGAAATTTCTCATCTAACGCACTTTCCGATGTCTCGATACTATATCGCGCGTTACATGTTTACATACTCACACACGAGAGAGAGGAGCGAGTCGATGCCCTCTCCGATAGAATACATATCTATAAACGCAAGTTTTTTATTAGTCACATATCTAGGTTCAGGAAAAAAACAGATGTAAACATTTTGTATTGCCTTCGTGTGATGTGTGTGTAAATTTCTAAAACGCGATTGTAGAACAACGTGACACTAGATTCGCGCGTTTGTTGTGTGAGATACGCGCTGTTTATACGATACAAAATCTAGAAAAAAGAAAAAACGAGCGCGACCGAGGATTTTCTCTTCCTGATGCACGTACAAGCGAGTTTTTCCATGCAAGTGGCCCCCAACTGATTCGTTTACTACCGGAGATCAGGAAAGTCTGAAAGCTCCGCTGCAAACAAATCGGTTGGGACCGAGGTACAATTTTCATCATCTGTACAATTTAAGAAACGCCGTCTTATCAAATATATCGGATTTAAATACGTACAATCGTCATCTTAAGTATATTGAGGAACAAAATAGTCACTATGCCAGTGAGGTACTAAAAAGGAAAATATAGGACACACTACGCTTCACTAGATTTGGCTTACGAAGAAATATTTTTCGGCAAATCGCCTTTGATCAATCACTTTGTATATATATATATATATATATATATATATATATATCTGTCACTCTTATATCAAGTACAGTCTTACGCACGCTCTCTATCTCTTTTTTTTTTTTTCAAGGAACGAGAGGACGAGCTTCGTCAAAAATTCACTCGGAAATTATATATTATATTAATATATTACTTAGCGAAGAGAAAAGTTCGTGTACGATGAGAATGATCTCTGACTTGAATGTTCTCCGGAATAATTCACGCAATTATCTTCCAATTATCTTCTGTGTGCTCTTCTTTCAGCGCTCACCGTCCGCAATCGTTTGTTTCCTCCGCTCTGTGATGATTTGTCGTTGGTTAGTGTTTTTTAAATCATATGACAAAGCATCGCTGAGTCTCCGGTACGCGTGACGACACCAGACGCCTCACGAGAACGCGCGATGTATCAGAGGTGGGACTTGCGCGTTCCCTGTCAGAAGTACCGTCTAGCAGGTAAGCCCGGTCATGAGACCTCAGTGTTTGGCTCTGCGATTAATTACATACACACATATATTACAAAAGAACGCACAAATATATTTGTCATTCACATATTTTTAGCACTTTATCTTTGTACCTGGTCAGGAGGATTTCGTCGCGAATTCGTGCAATATGTCGCATGCCATCTCGAGATCGTTTCTGGTGATACCGAGCGCCCTGATCACGGCGTCCTGCGCGAAGCCGAGCGCCGTCAATTTCGTAATGTGCTCGACGTTAATGTTTTCGTACGCCGCCGACTCTGACGATTTGGTGGTGATCGCGCCACCACCTCCGGGATCGTCCCTCGCTTTCATCAGTGCCGTAAAGCGGGCTCTGTTCGCCTCCAAGTTGATATTCTTAACGACGTGCTGACCTGTGCCGCAGATCACAATCGTATTTTCGTAATGATGATCCTGACGAGCGTCTTTCAACGTCTTAGGCGGTCGCGGCGCCGACAAAGGTGGCGGCACAGGTGGCACGTTGTTGCTCGTCTCGCCGGCCGTTTGACTCGTCGTCGAGCTCGTCGCGATGGCACGATACGTCTTCTCCGGCAACGTCGGTGGTGGCTGCGGTTGTCGCTGCGGAGTAGTAGCGCTCGCGTGATTTCCGTGAGCCCGACGTACGTGAGAAGACCTCACTATTGCCGTCGACGGCGCGGGCGGTATCGGTGGAACCGGCGATGGCGAGGTCGCGCGATGTAGCATGTCGTATCTCGCCTCTATATTAATTGTAATCACTGTGAAAGTTTCATCTTCTTATCTTCATATAATTATAAGATAAACATTTTCAGAAATTATACCTTTACTACTTTGTTGATTGTTGTCGGCGTAATTCAGTATGACTGTGACCGCCGGTGGCGGCGGAGCGTTTTCCTTCGGCACCGTCAAGTGACGTCCGTTTCTGAGATGATTGTTCGGCGTGGGAGACGGTGAAGGTCTTCTCGGTGGTAAAGGCGGACTCGGAACGATCCTCCGCGGTATCACTGGCGAATTCGTGGGACTAGAATCATCTTCCTCATCGGAATCGTCACATATAAACCCGCAATTACCATTGCATTCTTCCATTATGTCCTAAAACATCAGAAATAGACAAAGTTAATTCTGGCTTACGCCATAAAAGAATAATGATTTAGCTCCTAAAAAATGTTTTTGCTATGATGAAAAATATTATCTCTGGTAATCGTAGTTTAAATAGTTACCTTTTCAGCAATGGACTTAAGTATTTTCATTTAGAACACGATGACTTTTTTTTTCATGTAAAAAAATATATATATATGAAAGGATATAAGCGTGACACACAATCCACAATCAAAATGAAGTTTCTGTAAGAAATGACCAACAATACCATCTATTTCGCTTCGAACCACGGGATGATACGCATTATTATTCTCCGCGATGCGATTTCCTGGTTAAATCTTCCTCAAGAGGTCTTCGAATCAAATAAAACGATGAATCATCTGCTTTGAAGCCGTAGCGATCGGTCTATGTATACTGTGTGCAAATGTTGGCGTTTGAATCGCCTGTCCTTGATCTTTTACAAAGAAAACAACTGTTTATTTACGACAGGAAGACAGTGTCTGACGGATCTAATATGAGAAATCTTTTATGTTGTCGCGAGAGTCAAAAAAAAAAAAAAAAAAAAAAAAAAAATCATTAAAACAACCTCAATCGCAGAAGAGTCATTTCGATACAATGAGTGAGAAAAAAAAATCAAAATCGTCGTCACAAACAGCCGTTAGATACGTTCGACTGTATTTCTGTTTTACAATCGGAAGCGGAAACGTCAATCGTGCCGTTGATCCTCTTATGTGTACACCTGATTCGCCGTCAACCAAATGCGAGTGTAATCGTCGCGATTGATTCGAGCGTAATTACAAAAGCGTAAAAGCGTAACGGTAATGCATTTTTTTTTTTTATTGTCACTTACCTGCGACGTCGGTCACACATGCGACTCCCTCCTCATCGGAACGTGTATATATTTTACCGAATTAGTTTGGATCATGCAGCAGATAGAGCAATATGACCCCAGGGTGGACAACGTTATGAGATAAAAGTAAAAATGATCACATGCGAATGGTATAACAAGATAACACTTTCTCGCTCTCGTTTCTTTAAAACAAGTTTCCCTGTTGCTGGAAAAAAGAACGATGTAAACAGACAGTAGGAGCGCAGAATTAAAACTAGAATCCAGCAAAAGGAGGACGTTTTGCGTTACGCATAAATATATATATATATAAAAAGTAACTCTCTCGAAGTGTAATGATAATACAATTTTATTTAAAAAAAAAAAAAGTATTATTTCCTCTCTGAAGTCTCTAGTATTTTACAATGAATAGTAATACTCGCTACTCAATCGCACGCTAAAGTTACGAAAAAGTATAGTCCGATCTAACGCGCGCGACGCACACGCTTTTCTCGTTGTTTATCCAATCACTAATAGCTACGCGTAATAGAACGCATTCGATGAGTAAACGTGATGTGAAATGCCGATAAAGCTTAATAACAAAGACTAAAATCGACGATCCGCCAATAAAATTGTGCTAAGAGAATCGATCGTTGCTCATACCGCCTGAATTAAGTTGCATGCATTATGCGTACAAACTTTACAAGGTGTATGTGTGTGTGTATATGTGTGTGTGTGTGTCTTGCACAAAAAACATACGTACAATACTATATGCACTTAGACACTCGGTGCGACGATTGATGTCAAAAACCTTTTTCTTCACAAAAATACAGAGAGTAATACAGAATAAATAATAAATTAATACTTTAAGAGAGAGAGAAAAAGTGATAGAGGTCTGAGACGTTTCTATATCGATTAATATGACATTAACGTGACATTACACATTCTCGTCTACCGCCAACAGGTACACAACAATACATTCGTTTGACGTGATACAACATAACGATAGAGTGTACGGGTCCTTTCGAGTCCGCTGTTGATGCTACTCTGCAGGATCGCGTCGCATTGTTTCTTTCTCTTGTTCGTGAACGCTTACATTTGGAGTCTTAATAAATAAGGGAACGTTCTTTATTATACGTGTACGTCTTCTTCTTCTTCTTCTTCTTCTCTCTTTTTTAATTTCAATCTTTGAATCGTAGCTGTGTATTATTCTCGAAAATAATCACTCGTTATCACAATACTTGCAAGTGCAAAATGTTTGAATGGATCTTGATCATTAACGAGAAAAATAATACGAACGAATGTAACATGTGATCGATACGTGAAGTAGATTAATAGACTGTTGTTGTTGATAAAATACTATTTCAGTACTTAATGATTTTAAATAATACGCGCGCGCGCATATAAATAATAATATATCGATAACTATATCCACATCTCACGTATTTAAAAAAAAAATACGTGTTTATTAATTTTGCAATGTATCGAGAAAGCAAAACAACAAGTTACAAGTTGGTTAAATGAAACTTCAATATATACAACTTCAATGTGTATATATATATTAAATCTTCTTTTCGAAATTTTTTTTTTTTTCTATAGATTAATTTAACTACAAGACACATTAGTTCACATTAATATGTCTATAAATAAGATAATCGTATGTGTGTATAAATAATACACGCAAAGATCTCTTTCAGGCATCAAAAATCTTTTTTTTTTTATATATGCACATATTTAAAAAAGAGCGCTTTTAAAAACTACGCATGTGTGTATGTGTGCACATGCATTATGAATTCTGTGAATCAAGAGTGTAGCGTTGTTTTTGTTAGTAGAACAAATGTGATGAACCCACATTGTGGCTGATTGATGCGAGCCCACTTTTTGCTTAATTATATTCTTTCGCTAGATAACGTTTATTTTTAACGCTTGTTTTAGAGATTGTATATAAAATCTAAATCCGATAATTTCTTATCAAATCTTTAGACCGTTATCTGAGTTATCTAAAGAAGGCTATCTTGTTCAAAAACTATACGTGTGTGTGCGTGGTCATAACGACAGCGACAATGGGTCATACAATAAGCCGCCGAATCATAAATTTTCAATGAAATGCAAGAAAAGCGAATCTTACCTGAAAGCACTCGTATAATCGATGCGAAATATGTAATTGTATGCGACATGAACAATTTCAATAATATGTTAGTTGAGAAAATTCGCGATGGACAGATCTAAGTCGATCGATCGATTGACTAACCGATCGAGCGACTAATCTCTCTCGCCGATTAATCATCCGATGCAAACAAAAAAAGACACAAACAGAAAGTGACAACGAACTCTACAGAACCACGGCTCTGCGATTTGGTTAAAATCTTGGTCCCGTAATCGATTGCAGTAGCTTCTCCGGTACATTTACGTGACTATAAAACTACTGCGTACCTGCCTCTCCACGGGAGTACAGCTTACAGTCGTAAAACAACAGACTTACGCGAAATGACATGTGACACGTGTGTGTATGGCCGTGGTAAACCGCGAGATCTCATATGAAATGTATGAGACATTCTCGAGAATGAAGCATACTGCGGGGATGTTGTTATACATAGAACACATTTAATAATGAAGGTGGATGCTATTCCTAGTCGGATACCTCGGTGTCGGGGTCGAGATCCCGCGTAGGGGTCGACGCGTTGCTAGCTGACGCCGAAACCGCTCCGGGTTTGTGCGTTCTTCGCGGATCGAACGGATCCACGACGATCTGCTCGGTGCCTTTAATCTCGGCTCGACAAAACGGACAACCCTGTCCTTCGGAATCCTGTAACAAGCAGCCAGTCGGACATCCATTAAGATACTTCGCGTTCTTGCGTAAAGATTTTTACACAAATGTTATAAAATAGAAGAACCATTCCTGATGATGTGATTTATTGAATTGAGAAAAGTTCATTAAACGCGCAAGTTTATTATATACTGCTACCTGCCAAGATGTGAGACACGGCGTGCAAAGCAGATGTCCGCAAGGTTCTATCCTCACGTCTTTATCGTGCTCGGCGCAGATCTTACACAGCTGGAATGTGCTACCCATCTCGCAATACAATTCGTACTGTTCCGCCGTCACCTTTATGTGCTCCTCCGGCGTTGGTTGTACGGCCCATGTCAAATCTGGATTTATATTCCGACCGTCTGGGTACAGGTAGCTGCAAAATTGGAACTCCTTATTGAGATTTCTGAATCGATCCTATCCGCGAGAGCGGATATCTGACGTAGTACATATACAAATGTACGGAACAAAGTTTTGTTTGTGTTTTTTTCACATAAAAAATGTAACACTCACAAGCCTTCCCGATAGCCGTCCAGTAAAGCTTGGCACAGACTTTTGTTGTGCGGTATAGTTTGAAGGATATCACCGTCAGACGTGACGTAGCCAATTGCCCATTGTCCCAGCCTCGTGCAACTTAATCGAAATACGTAACTCCCGGGTTTGGTGATACAATATTTTTGTAAACGCGCTTTCACCTCGTCGTAAGTTAGAAAAGCGACGTAGCCGGGATGGGTCACAGCCAGAATCTTCCAGTTGCGCAAGAGGGTGGACCATGGTTGAAACAATCTTCAACACATTGCAACATCACGATTGAACATAAAAAAAGCCGGAGAATTGCGAGTAAATTAATAATGATCATAAAAAAATTAATCATTTGCGCGGTAATTTCTTTACCTTGTAAACACGTCAAATTCGAAGTTGGAAATGTAATCGTTACAAGTCAGATCTATCGTGGATTTCAGTGCCATTGCCTGTAGTCCCGAACTGATCGGATGAACCTTGTTCAATTCGTATCTGAATACCCTCCATGATACCAGTGTACTGAAAAAAAAAAAAAGAAGATGAAACAATATTAAAAATATGAAACATTTTCCTCGACGATAATAAAATCAATCTCTCTTCTTCGACACAGTTTGTGCGAAGAAAATTCTAAAAATCTGATTTAAACAATTCTAAACAAAGTCGTCGGAGAATTCAAGTCGTAAAGGGATGATATCGCGAATTTCGGAATCTGTTATTCAGATTTTTCGCGCAAATTGTTTAAAATGTGACGAGTCGAGTTTGTTTTCATCGAACGAGATGCGCCCGAGGTGCGCTACTCGGAGTTCCTCGAAGGTAGGTAGATACGTCACTGTGAAAGTCTGACACTTGCAAGATTGTACCACGCGTGCGCATCAAAGGTCGCTTCGCGAATGCGGAATGACTAGCAGACTAGCAGTACGAGACAACGACTCACGGTGTTCGTCGGTGATTTCCTCGAGGTGCGATTGGAATACGTGCACATTTTTTAACGGTAAGACAAACCGTTTCGTTTTAAATAGCACGCACTGGAGTAAATGTGCGAATGCACACAGACGCGTAAAACACACCGGAGAAAGAAATCTCTTCGCAACCAACGAGACGACGTGTTTCGTAGCTAAACACGCAGTTGCGCAGGGATTTCGAAACGAGGAGCCGGCTGATCTTCACGGATCACCGTGAGAGGTTAGACCGGCGCACGAGAGATGTATGACATATATCGCACAAGAGTTTACACGTTCATTATTCAAGATATATATATATATATACTTTATATTTGACTGTTCATTGAGAAGAGTATAATCCCGTTAATAGAGATTCCGTGATCGTTTAAGTTCAACAGTCTCGTCTCATCCGAAGACTAGTGTTCCATCGTTTCCACGGAAAAATGAATACACCATAGTCCTCGAGCGAGACGAGGTGCGACAGAACAATATCATGTAATTATTCAGATAACAAATTATTTTATCCGAATTGTTACCCGAAAAAACTTTACAACTTCCTTTGCACGAAAAAAAAAAAACATTTCTATCCGTGTGTACGTATCTTAATTATAATAATCATTTTTTGTACATTACAAGATATATTTCTTTTTTAAGAGAAGAAGAGAGTCGCGTGCGATTCCGAGATGTTAAATAAGAAAATGAAAGACAATATTTTAATGGCACTGCGGGAATCTAGAAAATAAACAAATAAATTATATATTTTGTAAAAAGCTTGATTTTATATATAAATATACTGGCGCAACATTTTGACAAGACACAAAGCTAAAAATAATCTCGTATCATTTTGTTGATTACGCCAAACAAACAAACGAGATAACACATTTATAACCGTCGACAAATGTTATCAATAACATTGCGGTCCAATTTAAACTCAACTTAAAAGACAGATACAAACATTCATTTGTAATTTGTTTGAACGCGACAAATATTTATCTAACGCTCCATTCTCACTTTATCTCTTTTTCTCGTTACGTAATAATTTTAGTCGTTAAATTTTTTCAATGTGCGCGTCGCAGCAGTGTTGTTTTACGATTTGTGTTTGTACGCTTCGAGTCGCAAAAAAATCGATTCTAGTCTCGTTCGATCGTAGCTTGCATAGGTGTGATTATTATTATTATCTTGTCTCTGACTGTGGCATATATGTGTTGTATAGTTCACACACCAACCATAATTGTTTTGCGATCTTGTCTCTTGACGCTCGAGAGTTGCGTCGACGAACAATAAAACCATCGAGTGTTTTCTAAGATTGTCATTGATCTACTGTTCGCCACTTTCTTTTAGCACAAGTTGTGTTGCGACGTGAAACGTGAAGAGAAAATTCAGTTCGAACGTCCTCATTAATAATAATGGACGATTACGGGCAAACAAGATAATGGCGATGTTGGTGAATTTTTCATTGTGGTTTCGATTTTTCGAACCTCGTTTGCGTCACATTGTATAGCATTGTTTCGTAATTCTACGTTTAGAATTCGTCTTGTGTAGAACGAATGTACAGTTATATTGTTCTCTGTATACATATATCGCTGCAGTTTCAGGAGCGGAGCCCCTTCCCCCCGGTACGCGCCGGAAATGCGCGTTATAAAATTCACGCTATCCACCGGACTTGTGCACTTAGTCCGAAATTTCGCAGGCACGTAATTTGACAATTGCCCAATTGATCACTTCCTCATTGCGTCATCACTTTCCAATTAACGATAAGCATTTAATCCGGCGATTTGTAAAAATAATCGATCTCGCTTTTTTTTTTAAATGTAGTTACACAAATCACTGTTTTTTCGTTACGTTTGCGTTGTTTTAAAATGTATATATTAACATCACACAGTTTGCTCGAACACAAGCGTAAAAAGTTCAGAGAACACTTGCTTACCTTTGCTCTCAAGTGATTACCTATATTGATTGATGTAGGCGTGCGCAAAAACTGAATGCCATCGAAACGCAAAGCGTAAAACGAGATGATATTGAATTAACACTTTCAACTCGTAGAATGAATGACTTTTCTAATTTGCGCGCGGCAAATATAGAATTTCCGTAGTTATTTCGAGATTGTAACGATCGCAAAATTGCAGTCGCAGCAACAGCAATGAGTGGAAACAAAGATTACAAGTCGGCCACGTCCATTTACGATTTCACGGCGACTTCTATCAAAGGAGAGGAGGTTCCATTGTCCAAGTAAGCGCAGAGTATCGACTGTATCGTGAGACGAAACTATGCGTGGCTGAGAAGCAAAAGTAATAATAACGATTGTTTTTTCCAGATACAAAGGCCACGTGTGCTTGATCGTAAATGTTGCTTCGAAATGCGGTCTCACGGCGACGAATTACAAAGAACTGAACGAATTATATGATGAATACGCTGAATCCAAAGGTAATTTTTGTACAGAGTGAAAATTTTCTTCAAACAATCAGGCAACGTGTTTAAATATTTCTTTTTGTCCCGTTCCAGGACTACGAATTCTGGCATTTCCCTGTAACCAGTTCAACGGACAAGAACCGGGCAACAGTGAGGAGATTTGCAGTTTCGCTGATCGTCAGAAAGTAAGTTTCTTACGATATAAGACGTAAATAAATTGTCTTTATCTTTCAACGATTGTGTAAGTTGTATTTGATTCTTACAGGTAAAATTTGACTTGTTCGAGAAAATCGATGTAAACGGAGATAAGACACATCCACTGTGGGCGTATCTGAAGAAAGAACAAGGCGGCGTATTGGGTAACTTTATAAAATGGAACTTCACCAAATTTATCGTGGATAAAGAGGGCAAGGTCGTTGAACGTCACGGTCCTAATGTGGATCCGCACAAGCTAAAAGGATCACTCGAGAAATACTTTTAAATCGCTTTTTAAGTCACTTCTCCCGTTTCTTTATATATTCATTTTTCTAAAATTAATCTACAATTGTGCATATTTTTTGATACATGGATAATGTGACTGTACGAGTATATAAGTAAATTGTTAGACGCTATTGTTTTATTGTTAAATCACTTAATTTGATAAATATTAGTGTCTGTTGCTTTAATGTCTCGGAATAAAAATTTCACAACGAGCAATGTCAATAATATTTTACTGATGTTCACTACTAATTCTGATACGTATATTGCTTTTGTGAGTATAAAGGCACTAATTGTAAGATGTATAAGTATGGCGAAACCACATAGAAGTATCTTGTATATCTACTGTGCATTACGCAGAAACTGTTCTGCTATAATGGTAGAGGAAAAAAAAATAAATCTGTTTATGAGATGAGAACATGTGTGTTTGATTGCACGACTGGTTTTTCGCCGGTTATAAATTAAAAAAATGTTTTTCCATTTAAAGATTTTTTAATCTCTTTAAAAAGTTTTCGAATATTGTGACATTAACTATTGCAATTAAATCATATATATAAAAGTTCACGTCTCTCATTTTAAATTAAGAAATTACACAACGGCAGATACATGATATGAAAATTGCGCTGAGCGTGAGAGAGAGAGAGAGTAGAATCGATATTGTACTTTAATTGAAATAACGCGCTCAAGAGAGGCGTGGAATTGCTATAAGTTAATTCGGAAACTTCGCTTCGGAGCTGACGTACATCCTGCCGGATGTAGATGCTGCTTTTGTTCGACAACTTCCACAATAGTACGCGACGTGTATGAATGTAATTTCACTCGCGCGTATATATATTCACGCCCACTCTTTTTCGTCGCGATAATTAGCGTGTCGGTCACTTTCATACGCTACGTTTACGTTAGTTCGCGACCTTGTCCGTTTACGGTGTCACCGGCGGCAACACTTTTAGCTTAATTGTGCCGTTTTAAACGTTCCCGTATTGTGCATGACGATTGTCACACGAGCGCGGAGCAATTTATCATTCGAGTGCTCCGGCAAAATATTGCACGAACGTCTCATTTGTCAATGTGAAATTGTCTTTCACCGTTGTATTCAATATTTCGAGACGCGATTATATATGTATCCTGTTTTATTATCTCCCTGTTTATTGATCCCATTGTCCCAATTAGCAAAGTGTGTCATTACGGGATGAATTTTCCAACTGATTTCAGAAACATATCTTCTATTTTGTTTTCAAGTCAAATGTGCTAATATAGTAATTCCCACAAGTGTCACGTATTACAATGGAAAGAAAACAAGAGAAATTTTCTGCAGAGATTTTATCAGTTTCATTTCGACGCGAACTCGCTCGTATCTAATCCGTGTATACATGTACATGCACTCTTGCGGTAATTTGTTATAGTAGACGCTGTGCGCGATGCCAGGTGTCGACAGAGAGCAGGACAAGGGTAAGCGTGACGCACGTTCTCTCCGTCCTGATTTCGCATCCCCCAAGCGAGCTCGCGACGATCAAAATGGGTCATGTCCTCCATCGTCGGATCATAATCTCTCTCTCAACGTGCTCTGTGCGCTCCGTAGTACACACAAGTGTACCGTGCACGTGTGTGAGTGCGGACGGTGCATGTACAAAACGAAGTTGAGAGAGAGAGAGAAAGATAAAGATACTAACGCTATAATTAGTCGTCCTTGCTTGCCGATTGATCCGAGGCTCGCCTCCATTCATAGAACATTGCTTTTCCGACGTCGACGACGACGACGACGTCGTCGTCGTCGTCGTCTCTTTCAACGTGACGTCTGACACGTCGCGAGGAAGATATCTCTCACGACATTGCGTAGGAACAGCGCTTTTTTTTGTTCTCCGATACTTATCGTTCGTATTCTCTCTAATATTAAAACATCTTGTACTCTATAAAATAAATGATCCTATCAATTTTCATTATTAATCACATAAATTCACGCAAAATGCGTAGACAGAAGATGCGTAGAGAGAAGATTTACAGGTTGCTTGTAGAAAATTTCTCTTTTGAAATTATTGTAATAAAAAGTACCTGTTCTGTACAGAGTAGAATTATTATATCAGTAACATAGGCTGTGCAGGATGGAATTTTCTCTGTATAATAGCGCATTTTTTCTATTTAATTAAAATCTTGACACACAACGCAATGCGTGTTTCCATTTTATCGTAACGACTGTCTTCCGGCAACGTGAAAATTTAAGACCTGCGAACAATTTCTCCCCGGTCTCGGTATATTGGCGTACCCCGATGCGGAGTCACGTAAACGAGATAATATAACGTGATACACGCCGAGTATTTATGGGAAATACGGCTCAGCGGTAGTTCTCAATATGTCACTGGGGAGACCTTTGAAGGTTGAGAAACTACAGACAAGACCGGAGGCTGCCAAGCCCATGCACAGGGTGAGGTCTGTAAAACGTGGCTAGATTAATTTCCTCTTGAACTATCGATTTTTAGAGAAAAAAAACTGGTTCAAGTAAAAGTTAAAAGATATGTACGTCCTCAAAAAGGACGTTTTTGACGACCCTAAAGAGATCTCCATAAATTAAATAACTAAATCACGTCGCAGAAGCAGCTACGTCATTTTCGAAAAATGTCAACGACGAGCATTTTCTTCTTGGTCACGAATTGAAATTCCTAGGTCTCTTCAATTCTCAACCGAGACGTGTCATTCGACACCTAAATGTCGAAGTTAATAACCATATATTTGAATATGAGAAATTCCATAGCTTTTCAAGAGAAACCTACATATTTATTCTCCCGTCCGCGAGAAAACGAACAATAAAATGAAGAACAATGTGAAGCCAATCCCTGACTTTCGACGGCGAAATGGGAGACAATGAAGACATAAAAAACGGGAAAATGACGCTTCGTCACTTTTTACCACAAGAGGAGGAAATTTCCCTCTTTCGCCGAAGCAAAGGACGTAAAGGGGTGATCGATAGCGATGACGTAGAGTTACCCCTGAATTGTCATTTGTGATAGTCCTCAAGGACTAATGTTGACGTTGTCAACATTAACGGTACGTTATATACGCTCCGCCTCGCGGAGGACGCACCTGCTTCCAGGAACGTCACGCACGCACACACGCGCGCCATTGTCCCGTGCGAACGGTTATCAGCAAAGTTCAGCCGTCAAAGGCGTCTAATTTCAACTTTAACCCTTTTTCCGCCCACGTTGACGTATGTGTAAGCCTTTCCTCGATCTTCCCTCCTTTCTCCGCGGTGGCGGCGGCGGCGGCGGCAACGACGACGACAACGACGACGACGACGACGACGACGACGACGACGACAGCATCCCTCTCGCGTAAGAGAGATCCCCGCGTCCAGATGCAATTACGCAATGTACAAAAATACACATCCGCGGAAAATGTCAGTGGAACGGCTGGAATTACATTTCAAGGATGTTGCGTCCGTTCAAAAGGTTCTGCATCATGCTCGTATGAACACCCAACACGGACGACGTGTCTCGTCGACGGCGACGTTCCCGTTAAAAATTGCAGTATTGGCATTCTATCGAACAGCGCTTTTCCTCCCTCCCTTCCCCTCCCGAGATATTTCCGGTCTGACATTTCCGATGCAAATGCCGTCGCTAACCGGGTTTTATACCCGGTAAATTGCGTTTTTTTTCCTCCCTCGTAAAAAATACACGACGGTGCTACAACTCTAAAACTTCACCGGTCCGGACGCGGTCGGTTGAAGTTATCGCGCTTGGGGGGGTTGGGAAGGAAATTTCTCACTGAAAATCAAGGAACTACATCCGAGATATCTTATCTAGCTTGCGCCGCGTCAGCGTAACCCTGTGGAAAAAAAAAAAAACAAACTGCGTGGTGAATCATCATTTCCGTACGTCTATCTCATCATGTACTAAGTATTCGAATATTTCTGAAAACATGGCCTGACGTGTTCGTTCTCTTTGAAACTATCTCCGAGTGTTGGACCGGATGAACCTCAGAAATGAGGCTGAACGGGGGTTTTTTTTTTTTTTTTTTGTGAGATACCGGGCTCGCGATCTCTCGCGGGCAGGGTGAATCTTCCGATAAACGTGGGCCGACGCGAGTCCCGGGCTCCTCCTCCGTGCGCCGGGCTCGCCGATTCATGCAATTCGCCTCGTTTAATTCGCCTTAATCGCGACGTCACGTCCCCTTCCTTCCGCTTCGACTCACGTGCGGATGTGAGCTTAACTCACCGGCGGCGGCGGCGGCGGCGGCGGCGGCGGCGGCGGCGGCGGCGGCGGCGGTGGCCGTCGAATGGGGGACGGACCCGGCTGCCTTTCGACGCGCATGTAACGTCGGTACACGCATGTTGTGTGACCGCGTGACAGGGCCCACCGTGCGTGGTCCGAGCGTATTCACACGCGAACGACCGCCGCCGCCGCCGTCGCGCCGTTGTGCGAGTCCGAACTTGTAACCCGCATGTTTTCTTCTTCTTTTTTTATTTTTTTTCATCGGATTCCCGGATCCTCTTTGCTAATTGCATCTCTTTTGTGTATACAGCTGCTCTTCCCACGTTCCTACGCTTAATTATGTCATTTATATCTATTTTATTGTGCAAAAGAAAAAAACATAATAGCGGGATGCTCTTCAAAAAGATATTTTCGCATGAGGTAAATTGAAGCGGGTGTGTCGTAATTCAAATGTTTATTTTAATAAACCGCGTTCTCTCTCTCTCTTTCTCTTGACTGTCAGATCCGGCGGTGAAGATTATCGGGATTCATGTGGAACCGCGTTTAATTACGAATGATGTTTTCCTGTCAGACCTTATTTAGCCACCGGAAGATTAAACTTCGTGCCCGATCCGGGGGCATGCCCGGTTAAGTTACGACACTGTCAACGCGTTGCTCACGGGGCTTAAAAGAGAACCGACATTGTGTGTACAACCGGGACCGGATGTTCGCGGATCATTTGACCGGAAACTGAAGGTTCGCGCATCGGCGTAATCGGAGCGACTCGCCAACACCACCGCATACTAATCGCTCTGCAATCGTCCGCATCTTATATAAATACACATGTGTGTGTGTGTGTGAAACAACACCGAGCGCGGTGTCCAATAAATAAAACAAAAGAAAAAGAAAACAAAAAAAGAAACGAGCGTTGTTTTCTCGCGTACGAATTTAACAAATTTAAAAATTATTGTACTTATCTACGGGAGCAAATCTTATGGGAGCATTTGTGAATTAATCTGCGCGCGCGTCTGCGAATGAAAGGTTTCAATTGTCTACGGGTGAGACGCGCATGTCCGAAGTTGGACACACTCGTCGTTTTGTCGAGCGCGTGTACAAAATACGCGACGCGCGCCGCGGTCATTCATGAATCGACTCGACCCGCTCGCCCCGTTTATATATATTATATATATATATATATTTATACCACCCCGACACATACAAATCGTCGCCACGCGGCCGCTGTACAAACGCCGAGACGACGACGTCTCTCTCGCGCGACATTTTCCCATTAATTCCGAAAGAGCGCGTCCGCGGTGACGATAACGCGGTCGATATTGTATCGGGGACGATTCTCGCGCGCGCGGGCGGACAAGGTCGCCGGATGTAGCGCGGCACGTACACCGGAAGTAGCGGAATTTTGCAAGGTGTGAGTTATGCCCGATATCAGCGCGCGAATAATCGCGCGCCTCCCCGTAACCCATTTTCCTTCGGGAAAAATTGAACAACACAAAAAGTAATTAAAGTAATATTCTTCCCAAGACATTGATATGATTTGTAACGAGAAAAGCGAAAGAAGAGAGAGGCGATATCGTGCGGTATAGGAGGAATTGCCGCGCAACGCGCGCGAATTTGCGTCGCGGAAAGAACGCAGATAGAGTCCAGACGCGTGCGTTTCCTACGACTTCCTTGTTTATCTTCGGATATCCGCGGCCGCAATAACAAACGTTGAAACACGGCGGTGGTAGTAATAAGTAACGGTTTCTCTCTCTTCGTGTGCCGGACGTCGCGCGGCGATTTACACGGCTGGACGCGCCGTCGAGGACGGAATCGTTACACCGGAAGTTGTTTTACGCTAATAACACAGCGCGGTATCTGCTATTTGCTCGGCTCGCGCGATGCTCGTATACCACGCGACGCAGGAGAGAAAGAGAGTGCGTGTGCGTTTACCGTTTCAAACGCGACACGAGAGAGGGTTAGTAGGGGCGTTTGTGTTAGCGACGGTTTCATGCGTGTGTCACCGCCGACGAGCAAATGCGAGTCCAACCGGATAGAGCATTCTTCGTTTATTACCGCCGAATGCATTAAATCGCGACGTCGCGGGTCAAGCACACGCGATTGACGTCAGAGAACGCGCGGCAACGATCCGCCTTGGCTTTTCGACAGCGATATATACACATAAACCGACTCTCCAAGACACACCGCTCCGACACGACTCTTACGTGTACATTTATTATTACAGTGTTTCTTCTTCGTGTTTTATTTATTAAGTTATCTCGACGAAAATATCGAAAAGTTATCCCTCCGAGATCATTGGCCACGTTCGGCAGAGCGCGAACGTTTTTTTTTTTTAATTTTATTTTATTTGATAGAGTTATTTTTGTGAGAGATCTGTCAAGAATCTTCAAGAAAGGTTCTGTTGAGGTAAAAGAATTGCAAAGACAACATTTTGCTGAAGACGGTTATTGAGATTCGAATAAATTTCACGGGTATTTTCAGTTTCGCGCGCTCCGTTGTAAATAAAGAAATATCGCTAAGCGGCAGGAAAAAAAAAAGTCATAAATCATACAACTTTGACGTTTGACAGTTCTGACAAAGAAAAATTGACGGTTGCCCGTTAAAATAACAAAGAAACTCAAGGATGTGCAAGGTGCAAATAAAATATTCACAGGATTAACTTAGACGTACATGGTTTCACTTTTTTCTCTTCTGCATAAAAGAGAAAAAAGTGTCGCACCTGCCTCTCATATCGAAGAAAAGCACGGCTAAAAGGTTTGACAAGTATCCGAAACGACGGTAGTTGTCGCGTTGCCCGTTAATAAAAGTTTCATCCTTCGGAAGAACAAAATGTCAAACGCTCATTAACGCGCGTGTTGCAGCGCGACAGAGCGAACGCTCTCATCGGTGATTTGTGACAACGCATCAGTTTTCGCACTTCTACAACAGTCAAAATTCACGCGTTTGGACTTGGAATTGCTGCCTCATCCGTCTTATTCGCTTCCGATTTCCATTTGTTTCTGCGAACAAAAAAAAAACAGTTCGGAGGAAAGAAATGTTCGAGCGACAATGAAGTCATCGGTGCCGTAAACGGCGTGTACTTACTTCAACGAACTGTCGCTCAAACACTACGCGCGATAACGCGCCGGCGTTTGACGTTTGTTCTTTCAAAGGATAAAACTTGTCAACGCGCGATACCGCTGTCATTGTCCTATCTGAGCTGTGCCGTCGTTTCGGATACTTATCAATCGCCCCACACACTCTCACGCTTTCCTTCCTCTTTTCTCTCTCTTTCTCTCCTTTTCTCGCGCGAATTCCCGATACACATTACTCACCTTGCGCATCGCACGTGCAGGCGAAACGCGCCGCGCCGTCCAACGCGACTTCCGGTCGATAAAACGCATTCTCTATCGAGTTAGAAAGAGTGAGAGTTGTGTGTGCCCACGGTTGCACACGAGCCGACATGTCCTGCTTTTCGGTGCACGATAATATGTCAATATCAACGATAGACGTCCGGTGTCGTCTCACTCGCTCGTTCGCTCGCTCTATAGCGCGGCTTCCCTTCCTCCTTTTCACATTCTCTCGCGTATGTATGAGTTTAGGTTAGGTGTGCGCACGTGCGAGATACGCTTCGCGCGCCCTTTACATTACATATTTGTTTTTACGCACGTCTCCCCATGTACGAAATCTCCACGTGTGAATAGCTAGAAGTCCGCGACTGTGATAAAAAAAATAAAATAAAATAAATCGAAAACTTAACGAAGGAAATACACAACACGGACAATACACAAAACTAAATAATGTAGGCTAGGGATATCTCCGACGTGACTTAATTGGAAAATTTGTATTTTTACTGATATGACGTCTTTGACTTGACTTTTTTGAGAATTTTACTATTTTCTATCTCTACTGATGAGAA